>JANHGB010058752.1:0-51153 GCA_026283785.1 Coracopsis vasa | reverse complement strand
AACATTGCTAAGCCACAACTGAAAACATCGGTGTTATCAGTGCTGTTCCCAGGCCAAAAGTCAAAAACACAGCACTGTGCCAGCTACTAAGAAAGAGAAAAATGACTGCTACTGCTGAAACCAGGACAGTATGTTAAATTAAAAACATTTATTTTGCTTGTTGAACCTCTTGATTATGCAAAGAAAAAGCATCAGTGTATTATATTCATTGAACTATTAAATGGGAGTCCAGCAAATGATTAAAATTAATAGGTCAGCATGAAACTTGCATGAATGCAGAGGAAAAGACCCAGGGTGAGTAGCTGTCAAAATGCTGCATCTGTTTGTCAAGGTGGATGGTGGAGCCCAATTTTTTCTATAATAGTCTTCCTAATTGGGCTTTACTATAATTCATGTCCACTTGCCATCTTTAATGTGTTAGATTAGAATTAAATGGAAGATGTATAACTGTTCTTTGTAACAATATACCATGGAATATATTGCTAGTTAACTTCCAAAACCATTGGGTTTTTTATTCAGTGGTGGTAGTTTCCTGAACTAACAGGTAAAATGTAAGTTACATTTGCCTTAAAGAACTACACAGATGTTTGCTGTAGGTTTGCTAACTTGAAAGCTGTAGAAGATATTGTAGTGACAAAGGAAACATACAGAAGAAGAATAAGAAAGAGCTGAATGTGTGCTGCACTTGGTAGAAATGAACAAAATGAAATATAGTGTGAGCACAGTTGCCAGTGCTGTCTGACTAGATTGGTGCATTGGTAAATGAGAAATATGTAACATCAGGCAGGAAGATGTGGTGAGTTGATGCTGACTTCATTTCTGAGAAGAATGGTAGAGCTCCGGGGTATGAAGAGTTTTTAACCCATTTGCTGCTGAATAAATGACAGATATGTCTATTAGATAGCACAACACACTGCTACTGTGTCCTAGTGGCCACTTCTTTTGATGAAACTCAGATGGAACATTTGCAGCACAGCAGGGAGTAGGCTGGGCCTGCAGTGAAACAATTATACTTTGCTGCAGGTTCTAATCTGTATTAGTAAGTATTTTTGAGCCCTAGCTCTCTTACCTTTCTCATTTATGACAATAGGCAGCGTTTCCATTTTTATTATGCCTTGTGGTTGGCTAAGCCTTACATACATGATGTCAGTATCTCTCTCTATCCCTTTGTATTCTGGGGTCTTTGATTAAACTTTTGGTATGAATAATACATATATTTTGCATTAAAATGAAAGAGCACTGGGTAGAAACTGAATGTTTCTGTACCATGTTTTAAGTTGGCAATCTGAAACAGGCATTAAATTGTAAAAAACCTGACATAGTGGCTGAGGGTGTGCTTAGCCCATCAGACAGAAATGCTTCTGAGGTGTACTGCTTGAAGTGTTAATTGGGTGTAGTTTACAGCTGTATGTAGGCAAACGGTGCATCTGTAAGGAAATAGGGTCGGTCCATTATGCTGACAATTAAAATGCAAAAGATGATTTATGGTAGACAAATTGATCTCTCATTCATGCTGTGGATGTAAGTATGAGTTCAGTCTTGCACTAGGGTAGGAGAAACAAGAAAAGATATTGATACATTCACCTGTTAAGGGCGCATTGTAGAATTGGATTCATGGCCACAAGGGCTGGAGTAGTGAGTTATTTTTAATGCAATTAAAATACCTTTTATTGAAAGACTCCTCCCATACCTCTGATACGAAGACAGGCTAAGAAAATTGGGCTGTTCAGCCTGGAGAAGAGAAAGCTGCGTGGAGACCTCAGAGCAGCCTTCCAGTATCTGAAGGGGACCTACAAGGATGCTGGGGAGGGATTCTTCATCAGATAGTGTAGCGATAGGACAAGGGGTTCAAACTGAAACAGGGAGATTTAGGTTGGATGTAAGGAATGAATTTTTTACTGTAAGGGTGGTGAGGCACTGGAACAGGCTGTCCAAGGAAGTTGTGAATGCTTCATCCCTGGCAGTGTACGAGGCCAATGTGGATGGGGCCTTGAGCAACCTAGTTTAGTGTGAGGCTCATGGCAGGGGAGTTGGAACTAGATGATCTTAAGGTCCTTCCCAACCCTAACCATTCTACGATTCTGTGATTCTATCGTATAATCATTTAGTAACAAAAATGCTCATAGCTCCAAGTCTTTTTAACAGCATTCTAATGACAAGACTGGATTCTTATCACAGTTAAACAAGTGTGAGTCTGAAATATGTTTTCTGACAGTGTTATTGTGGATAGAGAATTGAATATGGATTTTGAAGTTGAATCTTTCCACCTCTCACTTAAATTTCAAAGTAAAGTAATTTACCTAAGCCTGTTGCTATACCAGTTCTTAAGTCTGGATGGCTTACATTAAGTGCATGATCCATTTTTGAGTGACAGCAGGAATACTATTTGGAAACTAGTCAAGTATGCCAGGCAAGTTTAAGATGTGGTTAGTACTAACATAACTCAAGTTGAAGCCTTTTCTGAACACATTTGCAGTACACCTTGACTCCTTTTTGAGTCACCACAGTATTCCTTCTTAGAGCAATGAACTGCCTTTGTTTTAAATCCTATATATTGCCTTGTATAACAAACCACAGACTCTTGGTGTTAACAGGGTAGATGGTGATGCATTGATTATTGATTTGCCCTAATTAACTCCATGGTGTTAAACAACAGTCAGTGGTAAAATAACTCCCAAGTCTGTCTTTAATAAAGAAAGTCACTGGATTCAGATACTGTGAAATGGTATTTTGTTTCTGCTGTGCATTTTCCACTATAATTCTTAGGAATCCATTCAAATTCATCTTTGAACCTGAGATGCCACATTGATAGGAAGTGGTTGGGCATCTCTTGAGGCGCAAGTCCTAAAGTCTCCCTTTTGCCGTAGAGGGATTTTGTAAGTGCAGAAATGGTCTTCCAGGACACAAGAGGAAGGGCTGTGTGATGCTCTGAGGTGCAGAGCTCTTCCTGGCCTTACCTTTTGCATGGCCTGGTATGACACCTTGATGCAGACCCATTGCAAAATCCAGCAGCCATGCAGGAGAAAGAAGACCAAATTGTTTCCGTAAATTCACCCCTTTCATTGGTAAGAATATTTAACTTCTGAGGAAACAGGATGATTTAAATGTGGCTGTGGAGCTGCCTTAGCTTGGGTAATCTTGATGGGATGATTTTGTAGACAAAGCAGTAAACCTACTTTTCTTAAAGCACTTGGCATGGACATTGTGTGGCCCTTCATCAATATTAAATCTTCATTATCCAGCTGCATCATATATGCATATATATATGTGTGTGTATATTTATATACATGCAGTTCTTATGTTATGAATGTTTATGTTAATGTTCTTTAACAAGGAGCTCAGAAAAGGCTTACTCACGGCTTACCTACAATCTGTCTAAATGGTTATGTTATTTTCAGATGTGTTTTTACTTCTCTTCAATTTCTGCTTTCTTCCCCACCTTTGCAAATCCTGTCTTTATGAATCGTCTAGGAAAGTACAACACTATCAACCACTTTATCAATTTAGCTCAGCTGAAATCCAGTGTACTGTACATGGGGACAAGAATCTATCAATCAGAGCTGATCCTTTCAAGTGTGCATTACTCCTGGAACAGACTTAATGATGTAAGGGTTCATTAGGAAGAGGTAAGGTAATTAGGAACAGAATTATCTGTGACTTGCAAAGGAAGTTTTCCAGGCTTTCTCATTTGCTTTTTACAGATTCAGAATTAGTAAAGAAACAAAATAATTTTCTGACCAGGAATATCATGCTTCTCCAAAAAATAATGACCATGTGGATTATATTGTTATACAATCTGTGTTTTATTAAGAGTAAAAATAATACGGTGGAATTGTGTAACTCATTTGGAATAGAAACCACAAAATTATTTGCAAAAGTGACTGTTTTGCAAAATGGAAAATTAAGGACAGAGAGGTTAAAGACCTGAATTTTACAAGTGTGGAGTGCTTAGAGTTCCTCTTGAAGTCATGATGAGTTGGAAGTGCTCAGCTTCTCTGAAACTCAAACTTGTCAAGTAACTAGCCAACCCGAGAGTAGAATTCACATCTCTTTGCTCTCATGTCTATGCTCAATCCCTTATGGGTATGTTCCAGTATATATTTAATTACTAAAATAACTACAAATCCACATGGTAGTTGGTTTTAGTTCTCTTTGATGCAGATTGCACAGAATTATGGGTAGGTGCCAAGTCTCTCTGGAGGTCATGGACCATCTTGTGGGGTTATCACCATGGCAACACCATTTCCAAGCAATGGGTTCACAAAGGAGATGGAGAAAGAGAACTCTTAGCATTATGCAAGCTGTCAATATCTGTTCAAACACAGGGAATACAGATGGAATGCTTCTTAATAATGTTATTATTGTATTGTCTCAGCATAATAATGGTGCACTAAAAACTATTGATTAACAGCTGAAAGCTAGAAATAAAGTCAAAGTTGTCTCTGCCATATGCTAATTTTCTTTGTAGTTGCTATTCTGTCTGTCCTGTGACTGCTGTGGTTTAGCTGCACAGCTAAAGAAATTAAAATTGGAAAAGTGTTATCTTTGTGATTTCATTTGTATTTTGATACTGAGCAAGTGGCCAAGTCTTCAAATGGCTGTGTAGTTCCCCCTGTGAAGGTTAATCATGTTTAGAGATGGACAGGAACCTTTTGACAAAGTCTTGGTCTTTAAAAGCACCAGTTTACTGAAGCCCAGATACGTACGTGCTTTTATAAACTTAGAGCAAAATGCAAGCATGAGAACCTTCTGGGGTTTCTGGTTTCCAGAAAGCTATGCTAGACCCACTGCCTCCAAGTCAGTGATTCCAAGACTTCCAGCCTGCTTCCTGCCAGCTGGGAGGTGGGGATCTGGGAGAGGCTGAGCTCCAGGAAGGGCTCCTGTAGATTCAGCTCTGGCTTTGGAGCAGGAAGCTCCAAATTCCCCCTCTGACAGGAGGCTCAGGGTTCCCAGATTACAAATGGTGCAACTCTAGAGCTGGAGGACTTGTGAAGCATCAGTGCTCCTGCCTGGGGTGATAGTTCCCAGATCTTCTGTGTTCCTGCTCTTTGGACAAGGGTGCTGACAAATCTGGTGGTCTTTCCTGTTATTCAGATACTGTGGTTTGGTTGGAATAAACAGTTTTTTTTCTCCTCCCCTGAGGAGTTTCGAAAAGTCTAGTTTCCATTTTGCGTCAGAATAGATTGAGTCAGGGGTCTGCATGCAGATCTCCCATTTTCCTGGAAGCAAGGTTTCTTTGTTCTGCCTTCTGCACTATCTGCTCTGAGGGAAAGGGAGATGGGGGTGGAAATGAGGAGAGCAATAGCTTCATTTTTGTAAGTGAGGAACTCCTGTATCACAGTGAAATGCAGCTCTAAAAAGAAATAAAACAAGGAAATGGGCAAGTAGGAGTAGAATCTCAGATTTGGAGTTTCCCCATGCTGGAGAACAAGCACAAACGCTAGCCGTGAAGTATAAGAATAAACTGTCACTGCGGAACATGTGCTGACCTTTCCCTTTCCTTATTTTATTTATTTGTTTAAGGCTACTCTTGTCAATCTGCAATGAGTAACTTTTGTTAATGTAAATCTAAATCATGGCCATAATATTTTCTTTGTTTTGCTTCTGCTGTTTTTGATTTCTGTCTTTTGTAGGGAGCTCTCTTTATATCTCTAGAGACTAGCCAAGAATTGTTTATCTGTGATCCCCTATTATAAAGATAATGTGCACGTTTAAAGTGCACTGTATTTAGAGATATTTAGACCAGTGATTATCTACACATTAAAGTCATAAAAGAGGAAAATTAAGAGATAAGCACTGCAGGAGGTATATAAATGGATACTTAAAGGCTTTTAAATGATCCGTCTTCCTTTCATATTCATATTTCTTGTCACTTTATAAGTTGAAGCTAGCAAAACAGTTACCACAGAATGTTTTGGCTAGAGTTAAATCCATCTAACCCTCTGACCAAGCCTTCTAAACTAGTAAACATTAAGTCCTTGGAAAGCATATTTGGCAGGGTAAGACTTTATTGTTTCTTTTTGCTTCTGTGCACAAAGCTGTCAGTTCTCTATTTGTCCTTCTGTCTGTCATATGTTTTGTGGAATTGAACTGATATAAAGCAAATGGTACAGGATTTATGTATATATATGTGTATATATATTAGTAAAAGCCTGCAGTATGAAATATAATTGCATGTTCTAATCCTGGATATAATGTGTGTCCTTCTGTGAATTAGGATGTGCATGTGTTGGAGACAATGTCGCTGTTAGTCTCATCTACTTTGTGGGAAAGCAAACTGTTGGTCTTTGAAATGTCTGATATAGATATTGGATTTTGAAAAGAACCCCACATGAGTTTACAGAATCATAAATAGGACTAGAAGGTATTGCAAGGCTTCATCCATCCTGTCTCTTGGGTATGACACAGGGCCAAATATGCTTACTTTGGTTTCGACAGGTATTTGTCCAGTGTGCTCTGGACACAGGAGTGATAATTCTGTAATGCTTTCATGCAGCTTATCTCTTTGCCTGACTATCCTTCCCACTAGAAAGTTGTATTTTCCCTCAGGACTTTTCTGCTTGTCCCCTGCTGCTTTTTAAGCCATTACTTCTCTTTCCATTCTCAGAGTGGATACAACTGCCTTTTATGTATTTGAAGACTCTTATCCTGCCTTCCCTCAGTCTGAGTCTTGATTTTTCTCAATCTTTTCATCAGGTTTTCTAGATCTAATCATTCTTGCTATTTGCTTCTACCTTTCACAAGGTCCACATTTTTCCTCAAGTACCATTCTCTGAACTGTACAATGCTGCAGTGCATATCATAGATGCTATTCCTCTCTTATACATTCCAGGTAGTGTAAAACTGTTGATGGCAGGAGAAGGGAAAGAGGGTTTTTTAAAGGCCAAATGTCTTCCACCTTTCCTAAACGAATGGTCCACCAGACAACATTGGGCTAATCGCATGAGTAAGACATGGAGGATTCTGACTTCAATAAATGCTATCATTTTATGTCATCTCAACTTTTTAAAATGCATCAAGGGAGTTTTAATGCATTTTCCTATCTGATTTTAATTTAATATAGTTTCACATCTGGCCAAGTAGAGATAAGTATTTCAAAGTTTACAAAATTGCTAGGTCAGTATTTTGCAGCCAGGGTTTCATAATAGTCATCATAACACCAGAGCTCTAGCAAAGTGGAATAAGCAACCGTAACCCATGGAGAATCATATTAGCATTTCTGCATTGCTAATTCTGACAATGGTACCATACTTCAGTTTGATAAGAATTTCATTAATGCAGCATGGGCCTGTGTCCTAGTTTCACATTACTTTAATATTAATGACAACATGCCTAAGACTAGATCACATTTAAATGCCAGTAGAATTGGTGGGTGGACCAAGAGGAGAATAAATAATTCACATACAAACAAGTGCAGTAATGATTTTCTGTAAGACTTTTAACTTTTGAGAATGGCACTTGTATACCTGACAAGACGCACTAAATATATCTGGCAGGAGAAAACTGCAATAGGGGTATTTTTTTTTGCCAGTCTACAGGAGTAACAGATGTTTATTTAGCTTTCTTATGTAAAGGAATAATTTAAACCTAACCTCAGACTGTAAATATCAAAGATATTTTAAACAAAATAGGCTTTTTTATCAATCCAGGGAAAGGTCACCTATAAATATTTCATTAGCCAAATTCATTAATTTCAATTACACATAGATTGCATTTAATCCAATCACTCTTCCTCTCAACTACAATTAAAATATAAAATGGGCTGAATCCACCCTGGGATATTCAAAGCTGACAATTAATAATGTAATATTTCAAATTAATTTTACTGTGCAGTGTTGCTGTTTGTATGAAACACATTGAAATTAATAAGGACAGGTCAATTTGATTCCTGTTCAACCTTGCTAAACTTGTGAAGATCTGTTTGTTCTGAATATGAAATTTGGCCCAGTTTTCTTCCCTGGTCTCTGATGTAATGATACACAATAAGCAAAGAGAAAAGCAGAGGAGTGATAACAAAGATTTTCTGTGCTGGAAAATCTTAACAGAGAAGATGAAATACTGAAGACCTGTGAATGAAAGACATGCCAGGCTTCTTTCTTGTACTCTCCCCATCCCCCTCTGTGTTTTTTGTCTGAATGAGTTATTAGCTTCTCCGTGAGTTTCCTTCATCTGAGTGACACACAGCATGTATAAGATATCAGGAATGTGAAGCAAAATGTAGGATTAGCCTATTGAAAATATACATCTGTGTTCAGTTTTTTTTTCCATGTTCAGATTTCATGTTTCGATTTTCTCAGCCTGTCTCAAGTAGCTGTCACTGAACTGTCACTTACCATTGCCTGAATAAGTGTTTTAATTAACTCTCTGTGCCCAAGAAAGTGAAAATTTCAAATATTACAGTTTTAAGAGGGCCAGCTCTGGGCATCCCTGAAGTGTTCAGCTGAGAGCTGGGGGGAGACTGTGCTAGAAGCCATCTCAAATACTTTAAAAAAGAAAGAGGTTATTACAGTTCAAATATATTAGTTGTAATATGTATTTTCTTCATGTATTGATAAAAACTGTATTGCACAGTCAGTGGGATTATGAAAAGCATGGTGGAAAATGCACTGAAGTGAATGGGAGTCTCTCCATTGGTTTAAGATCGGACCTTTAATAAGAATGCTTTGCTCTGTTGTGAAGGAAACATTAGCTTCACTCTCTGAAATACCAGTTATGGTGGACTGTCTCTGAGGGATGCAGTCCTCAAGTGAATGGAGCTGATGTGCTGCTGTGTCATAAACCCAGATTTTATAAAATCTCCTTGCTCCATGAGTATGTTGTGGCACTGATTTCTGAGAGGATTAAGATGTATATAATTACTTATGCACTGTGTGTGAATAGCATCAGGCTTCCATTGCCAAGGTGACATTAGTGCTGAATGTCCTTTAATGTGCAGATGTACTCCTGAGAGAAGATGCACCTCAGCTTTTTGTTCCGGCTTTGTAACTTATTAAGTTAGCACCAGCAGTGGGGTAAAGCTTTCCTGGTCTCTCTGGGAATTGTCTCAGAGTACTCCAGATGGCGCTATTGGGACTGGACATGAAGCGGATGGAAGATGGTCAGGATGAGCGCTGCACTCAGCCACTTGGATTTGCTCATTTCAGAGAGGAAACGGACATTATAAACTTCTCATACAGTTGTTAGGGAGATTCTCTGTCAGTGTCATTCCCACCTTTATTCTGATGTTTCTCCATCATTTTTTTAAAATGAAGCCTTCATTGTCTTTTCAGCGATTGGCTTTGATAGAAACATTTAAGTTTGCCAGCAACATGGTCTGTAAAGACCTGTTGGGTGGGACTGTCTCAAGCTCTAAGTTGCAAATGTCTTTCTGTACTTGTCTTTCTATGTTCAGAAATATCTGCAGAGAATGAAACCAGTTCCAGGGGTCTCCTCTAGCTTACTGCATTGATTAGGGATACCTAACTGTAGCAAGATCTTTCCAAATGTGTGTGCTGATTGTGACAATAATTTCTCATTAGAATGTTGATTTTTCAGTCTTTCTAAAATAGAAAAAGAGCCAGGAGTGATGCAGAGGAATAAAACCTCCCAGTAACAGTCAATTCAGCCACATAAATACCTGAACAACTCTATACTAGTGTTGCACATGTACAGCCAGCAAAGTGTAAAAAGTAAACACATATTATACTGTGAGAAGTAAATTAGATTAAAAAAAAATCAGGTTTAATATTTCAGAATGAGATTAGTTCAGGGAAGAAGGCTTTTAAACATGATTATAAGCTAGCTGCTGTGAGTTATTTACTTGATTTGGGATGTTGAGAAGAGAATGTGATATTAATCTTTAATATAATTTAAATGTTGGGGAGGGAGTTTGAGTAGTTATGGCAGTACTGATTGTGCTGAAGAGTGTGGAAAACAGGGCTTTATCCAACATGTAAGTCTAAAAGCATGCTTGACATAAGTTACAACCTCTGCAATTATTTTTACAAAATACTTGCATAAAAGGAAGCTGAGTTGAAAGACTCTCAATCATTAGTGTACTGCTGCAGTAGCTGATATCTTCATACAGTTATTTTATCATGTCTAATGATTTTCAATGTGTATTCTCATTGGTTTATAAAAATCTCTTTTTATTTAAATGCTTACTGGCAAGTAAAAGTGTGATAAGGTCTCAATTATATGTTTTAGGTCCAGAAGGCTGATCTCTACACAGTGTGTTAGTTTCCAAACATAAACCAACATAATGTTTGCCCTTAGTTTGGACATCAGCACTTGAGATAATTGGAACTGTTAACTGTTTCAGCTACAAGCATAGATTTAAAACTAATTACTCTTGGCTGGAAGGTTATTTTATTGATGACCATAATAAAAAAAATGTTTCCTTCACTGAGCTGATGATTTTGTTTCTTGTGTGGTTGAAGACTCCAGCTTCAGAAAAGAAGCTCAACCCTACCAAAACATAGGTGGATATTTGTTGATAGCCTGACTGTGATTTATGAACTGATAGAATCTTACTTCAAAGACCTGGAATTATGATCAGGCTTCAGCTGTATCAAATTACAGAACTAAGGTGTATACAGTTCATCTGCAGTTGTACGTATAGAATTACTTAAGTGCATAGTTTAATTATATATAATGGACAATTAGTCATTTGAAATCTCTTTGAAATGAGGTTGAAAAATACAGCCTAACTGACATAAATATCCTTAAACTGAGTTTCTTATTGCCTGAGATGCCACATCCAGCTCAGTAGATTTCTGAATTTAAGTCGTTATCAAAATCCCACGTATTTAGTTTTTAATCTAGGATACATCTTCAACTGAACATAGAAAGTTCTGAGAAGTTTACTGATGCTTTGCTAAAGTACTGGCATAATAAATAGATATGCCTCCTTCTTCCACACCTAAAGGGCTCAATGAAAAGCATCAAGGTGAGGACAGTGAATCCAAGAATAAACACTGACTGTGAGAAGTTCCTGGCACTACCCATGTGAAAGATCCACACATTCTAAAGCTTGTAGTCTTAGTTTTAGAGTGCACCGGGTTGTTCAGCTTGTTCTCAATACTGAATATCGCTTTTACGTGTAAGAGGCTCTTACTGTTTCACTGTGGTGCAGTTTCTAGCCTGTTGTTTAGAGTACTCTTGGGGAAACAGTCTGTTTGGAGCCCAGTAGACAGAAGGGGGAGTTGACTGTGCTGCTGGTAAATTAAGCAACTTTTCCTGTTCTGGATACTGTTTTGGATCAAATCATGTCCACCAGTATATTTCTGAGAGCAGAATCCAATGAAGGATCTCTAGAAGGTGTGGTAAAGCACTGTGTGCATTAAGGAACTGTATTGCCCGACTGGGGCGGGGTTATAAGTAAGAAAGAACCTTTGGGCACAGGCCACACAAAAACATTCAGTGCTAACAAAATACTGGGGGATGTTTATCCCAGAGCAGAGCTTTAGCCACCAGATGAATTCTGCCAGCAAAAACTTAGATGATAAGCAGGTGGTCACAGTATCTTCCACACAGATTTCAACACCCAAGTTTTGTAAAAGAACAGAAGAGTTGTGTTTATGTTATTCGTTCACCAGGTTTCTGTTCCTGGTTTTGATCAAGCAATGCTGCGTTAAGAGTCAAAGGTAGAAATATGTTTGAGGTACAGACCCTGGCAGGCTGAGGATCACATTTTGGATGAGTAACCAGTACAGGTTTGAGGGTGTTGTTTAGACATATGTTAAAATATTTTGTTCGGTGCTTTCTCAGTGGGCAAACTAAGCATTTTAATTTGAGTTTGACTGGGTGGTCAGCACTCTGTATTACTTTCCCTCGTCACCGGCACCTTAGCTTTCTTCAGTAGCCAACATAGTTAATGTTTGTCGTATATTCCGTCAGTGGGTTCTTTATCTTCACCCAGTGACATAAGGGGTGAGGAATATCTTTCAGTCATTTCACTATCTGCAGTGACTGAAACTTACTAAAGCTTTTCTTTTTATTTAGGTTCCTTAAAAGGTATACGTTATATATGTGTGATGTCAAAGAACTATTCAGAAAGTTCATGCCCAAATTTCCAGTCACATTCCCAGTCTAGATGAGTTTTGTCTCTTCAACCTTCTGTTGTGCCACAGCAGATGCTGTCATTAAACACAGTTGTCATCTTGCAGTGGTACAAGTTCTTGAACTTGACGGGCCAAGATCTTTCTTATACCTGATTTGAAATTTCATGGAAAGCAGTAACAGTCAACAAGAAAAGGGCTTGATTAGCTCATAGCAACGTATTCTTCAGAGGAGATGTATTGTAGTGATCTTTAATATTCAGCAGTTCCTAAGCATTGAGAGCTGCATCTCCATCTTCATCCCATCACCATGGTCCAGCCAAGGTATAATGAAAGAGTGAGCGACATGAGTCATGTTAAGAGTCATCCATGTTACAGTGGCAAATCCTGCATTTCTAGGAAAGATGAAAAACATTATTTGCTGCTATATGTGAAGTTAGTTTCAGGCAAGAAACCAGGGGTAAAGAAAGGAAGAGCTGGGTATCTGGAAGTGTAACCAAAAGAGGCTGTGCTATGTCTGTTCTTTCTCATGAACATAGCACTTTTGTTTGGTGCAATCTGAGCAAAGAAGTGTTAGAACTTTTCTTTTTCTGCTTTCAGATCGTTTACACTCATATTTTTCAGAGAAATTCTGTACTTTTATTCCTTTTTTGAAGAAGCCAGTACTAAAATGAAGAGTGGTGCTCCCCAAGTTGTTTTACATTTCTGAATGTAGTATTTGAAATACTCCACAGAATTTGAATAAAGCCCCTGTTGTCTGCATTGAGGTTCTTACAAAAGAAAAGTGGAAATTCTCATGGTGCTGGTGTTGGAAGCCTACTTCTGAAATTATGTGAGTAACTTCTAGTAACTATGTAAATAATGCTGCTTGGTTTATGTATTATTGAATACCTGAAAATAAAAATGTTTTTTATTTTAAAATATATCTGTAAAAACATTGGACAGTGTTTGTTTGAGAACATCATATATTATACTTCATTCTATAGTATATGGTATATAGTATATAGTATCATTCATAGTATCAGGAAGAAACTGAATGGAGGTCCAGTGAGATTTAGTGTCTGGTCAGTATTACTTTGACAAAGGGATTCGGACATCATGTTCTCAGCTGACTGCATTAAGTCATTGTAATTTTTTCCATCCTATTTAATAAGTGGAAGATAAGAATAAAAGCAGGTGGCAGCACCTGCAGTGAGAGCAGCAGTCCCTTAATTATACTTGTGTCAGCCCTGGAACTTATGTTGGATGAGCATAAGGAAAGTAAATTCATAGGAATTTGTATATGATACAAAATAAACAGCAATATGGAATTGAACAAAACAAAACTAAATGCATTTCTTTTGCTAGAAATGACATTCATTGAGAATAAATGTAAACTTCTCTACAGCTGACTCAGGTTAATATTAGGTGGTGATACAAACCTGTGCTGACCAGTTAGAGAAAATCAGCAGCAGCATCAACAGCAGTGGTAGTCTCCATGGTGACAGAGGAGCTAACAGACCAACTATTTAAGAAGGAGAATAATGCTTTTTTGTTGCTTTTAAAAGAAAGGAATGTCTCTATGACAGTTTGAACAGCTTCAAATCTCTATATATTCACCTTTAGAGAACGAAGCGTGTGGGACAGCAGTACTCTTAGTTCTTCTTTTGTTTTCGTTCCTACATCCCTTCCTCCTCCACGTTTTAAATCAAGACCCTGTCTGGCAGCCTGCTCAGAGCATTTGCAGAACACAATTTACAATTAGGTTTCAGATCATCAATTAAAAGACTTGAAATCGTTCCTACTTTGGGGAGGAAGTTCTCTGGAAAAAAAAAAAAAACAACGAAAAAAAACCAAACCAAAACAAAAAAAAACACCACAAAAAATAGGCTGTAATCATATGTTTGTGGAAAAAGTGAGAGATCTTAGCCAGAGCTGTCAGACTTGGGAACCTAAAAATAGCTGCTTAAATCCATCGTAAAGCATGTTAAATATTTGAAAGCATTTTTGTCATGACCTAATACACCATGCATTCTGCCTTTCCAGAAGTGTTTTGCTAGAAGGAAGGAAGTGAAGTGACAAACCTGTGTGCACAGCTGTTTGTACACCAGTAGTTTCACTTTTTCTTCTCACTCCAGTTCTGTCAAGGATGAGAAACATTTTTAGTGGATGTTTCATAGCCTCACCTAGAAAAACCTCCTGGAAACCGTTTCCAAACACCTCAAGTACAAGAAGGTGATTTGGAAATAGTCAGCATGGATTTACAAAGGGGAAATAATGCTTAGCTAACCTAATAGCCTTCTGCAATGAGATGACTGGCTTGGTGGACCAGGGAAGAGCAGATGATGTTGTTTACCTTGACAGGAGTAAGGGTTGTGACGCTTTCTCCCGTAATATTCTCATAGACAAGCTGATGAAAAACAGGTTGGAAAAATAAACGGTGATCTGCACTGAAAACTGGTTAAATGACTGGGCCCAGGGACTTGCAAACAGTGGCACAAAAGCCAGTTGAAGGCAAGTCACTAGTGTGACTGAGCTACTGACAGGGGTCAGTACCAGTTCCAAGCTGCTTAACATCTTCATTAATGATCTGGACACTGGGATATAGTGTGCCCTCAAGAAGTTCACAGATGATGCAAAACTGGAAGGAGCGGCTGATGCAGGAGAAGGAATAAATATCCTGCCCTCCAGAGGGACCCTGACAGGGCAGAGAGGAATCTGATGAAGTTGAACAAGGGAAAATACCAAGTCTTGCATCTGGGGAGGAATAATCCTGGGCACTAACATATGCTGGGGGGCTGACTGGCTGGAAAGTGACTTTGCAAAGAACACTGGGGTCCTGGTGGACAATAAGCAGACCATGAGCCTGCAATGATCCCTTTCAGCAAAAAAAGGCCAACAATACTCTGGTCTGTGTGAAGAAGACAATTGCCAGGAGGTTGAGATGATCTTTCCCCTCTACACAGAACTGGTGAGGCCACATCTTGAGCATTGAGCCCAGCTCTGGGCTCCCCAGTAAAAGAAAATGTGGATTCACTGGAGCAAGTCCTAGCTTTACTAGGATGATGAAGTGACTGGAGAATCTGCCCCATGAGAACAGGCTGACAGACCTGAACCTGTTCAGTCTGGAGAAGAGAAGGCTTCAGAGGGATTTCATCAATGTGAATAAATGTATGATTGTAAGGAGTGAAAATGAGGGAGCAAAGTTTTTCTCAGTAGAGCCCACTGATGGGACAAAGTGTAATGGGCACAAATTTTAAAAATAGGAAATTCCATTTGAACTCAAGAAAACACTTTTTTTTTCATTGTAAGGGTGGTCAAATGCTAATACACATTATGCAGAGAAATTGTGGGGTCTCCATCTGTGGAGACAGGAGTTTTCTATTACTTGTCTTTCAGCCTTCCCTTGCTCTGCATGTCTGTGATGCATAAAATACATTTTGATGGAGCATTTAAACCTTTACAAAGTATTTCGGATGCTTCTTGGTACTGAACTGCCCCCTACTTATCCGGTCGCATTTCCTGTGCACAGGGTAATACTAGGATTGTTATTTCATTACAAAGTCCATGACTGGGTGGTGCCACATGGACTGTTAATGACGCAGCTTCATCCTGTTCCCATGTATTTGCACAAATTACATTTGAGCAGAGCATCATTTCTGGCTGATGGATTCATAGCATCTGCCATATGACAATGGTGCAGTCCTGGAAATCTGATGATGAAGGACAGGTCTGGCTCTAAATAGAGGCAAATTAGGCATAGTGCTTATGGTGGAAAAAAGGAGAGGGACCACTTTATCTAATCGGGATCCCTGAAAAGTCAGATTGTCAGCTAGTGCTACCGTTACTTTCAAGTAATGGGTGAATGAGGTGTTACCTTTTGCTGAAGTAGAGGATCAATCTTTACAGAGGTTGCTTCATTTATCCTTTATGTTTCAGTGACTGCCTGCTGCTTCTTGCTCTTCTCCTTTTCTTAGAGCCATTTGCCTAAAAGGAGTGACCTAGTCCTTGCCCAGGTTGTGAGGCATCTTCTTTCGTGGTAAAGCTTCTATTATCTCAGAAGACTTTAGCTGGCTTTTGGTAAAAGGAACGCAGAATTCTTTTGTATCTTAATCTTACTGCCTGTGACAGTGTCACTATTTGTCATATTAATAGCAAAGACAAATCATTGTAGCTTCAAAATATTTATATCTTTACTGCTCTAGCCTTGTTGGAAATCTCCGTTGGATTATGAAGACCAGATTTAGAGATGCTGGCCTCAAATACGTCAAGAAAATATCATTATGAATGCAGTTTTCACAACTTTACTTACTATCCCTGCTGCTAGGTATATAAGATGATCAAGGCAGGAATTTATATCAATTCAGAGACATACTGTGGCATGGCTAACTAGCAGAATCAATTTATAACATAGGTTCATACTTGCATATTTTCATTCATGTTTTTACAGATGCTTGATTAATTTCCTAATTGTTTTCCTACAGATTTCTGCTGCTTCCACTATTGTGGCAAAAGCCTTTATCAGTGCACCACTTATCTTAGGATCATTATTGCTTCGAACTGTGGGTGTTACTAGAGTTAAGATTATCTCTCCACATCTACTAATGAACAACTTAGATGTTTCTTCCTGTTAACTTGTATGCTGGTTTGGAGTAATTCTCAATATGTAAAAGCTAAGTGCCGAGTTCTGAACACTGCCCAGCCAGTCAGTCAGGTAAATGCTTTGTTTATTGGTTAAGCACTGGTGAAACCATTAGCATGTTCTGGTTTATGGTCTAGCCAGGAGATGGCTCTGCCTAGTTAAGCCTAAGGGATATTTGTGTTTCTTGAGTGAGCTTGCGGTCAACACATAGTCTTGGGAGAGGGTTATGAAAACTTAATATTGTAATTAAATAGCACATTCATGAATCATGGGTAGTCTTCAGGAAAGCATGAATACGAAAAGAAATTTGTTAATAAATTGTTTAGAAGATAATTTTGTTTTTGTTTTTCATTTTTTATGGTTTTAAAAGTTGATTTTAAGATGACGGGTTATGCAGTAGCATTGTGTGGAGAGTGTAATATCCTGCAATAGTATCCTGCAATAATATCCTGCAATAAGCCAGACACTTCCACTCTTTAGAAACCTGTCATGTCATACAAGCTCAGAAATACTGAGTGGTAGTGTTCTCTCTGTGGGTGTGTGGGCTGTTTCAGATTGTGGTAAAACAGATTTCTTCTTTGGGAGACAGAAGGACAAGCATTAGCCAGAGAAGAGCTTTGAAGAATGTAGGAAAATGCCTAAGCCCTCAATTCCCTGCGTATCACTGTTTTGGAGATGTGTTATAAATATGCTATAGATATCCTGCAGTCAGTCAGCAGCAAAATTTGTGAGTCCTATGAGGTGAGTGCTAGACTATCCTATCTACTTAGTGGTATAGGTGTCAGCTATGGGAAGATTAAGGAAACTGACTGAACAAAAACACCACAAGTGTCTGCAGCTTAAAATAATCATAACGTAAGTAGTATTTGTTAAAAGACAAACAAGAACTTTGAGAAGTACTTTGCTGGAGTGCTCACATGAAATGAAGTGCATGTGCAAAGTTTCGTGGTATCAGGATTCTCCTTAGGAATAGAGCTGGCAAAGAGGCTAGCAACAGAAACAGGTCCAAGAAGAATGGACAATGTCTCTCTTGCCACTTGTCTCTTGAGTTTGAAAGTATTTGCAACACAGCTTACACCAACCTCATGCCTGCTGTGGCTTTGGGTGCAGTGTCAACCTCTCTCTCAAAGAATGGATAATGAAGGAAATTCAGTTTTCTTATTTTGAGTATCCAGTTCTAATTTGTGATGTGCCTACAGTCTTTTTCACATTTTAAATATATCCAAAGAAGTTCAAATTCAATGAATGCATCTATGGGTTAGTATATTCATTTAGTCAGTTTTCCATTTTAAGGACTCTGACATACCAGGATAAAGTAAAGAATGTAAAGTAAAATTGAACAGCAAAACTGCCAGGACTTTAGTGTAAACTGGCTCATGTTCTCAGAACTGCATCATAGTTACATAAACACTTTAATAACGTTGCACTTTGTCTGTCATCACTTTATTCTTTTGATGTATCAGGCACATTCAGAGCAAATTTCTGTGCAAACTCTGGTTGACCCAATTACCATGACACACACACTGTACTGGAGTCCATGTGTGTTTCTTGTTACCACATAAGGAGCAAGAATCCAGTAGTTGAGTGTGCAAGTACAGATGCATTCTTTCAGATACATTAAAAGATTTTAGAAGGTATCTGATGTTTGTCTGTGTTCATCTTATCCATAATCTTGTATCTGAAATCGTTATTTGCTTGTGTTATATTGATTGGTTTTTCTCCTTTTTTTTTAATCAGCCATAATATTTTATGTATTCAGGTAAATTGACACTAGAATCTCATTTATTTTCTTCTAACTGTTGTTGGTGATTACTGTGAAGACTGACAGTTACAGTGGCTTAGAGCTCTAATTATCTTCGGTTTAGAGATTCAAGAAAAAGTATTTAAAACAACTTTAATAAAAAAGAGTGAATTAACTTTTTCTGCAAAATATAACCTTTACAATTGTAGTTGACAAGTAATTTGCTTAGATAATACAAGAAACTCCAATACTTTTGTGTAGCTCTAGTAGCAAATAGAAGCAATGCTCAAGAAAGTACAAATGGTTTTCTTAATGACAAACACTGTGTGATGATAGATTTATTTCAACTTTTTGAGTGTATCTTGGCTTGACAGGCTCTTCATCAAAATTGACACTTGGAATAGAGCGCTGTTTGGAGGGAAGATTTAATCATTCTTGAAAGACCACAGACATTGTTCTCATAATAAATCAAAGATACAGAATGTTCAGAAACCTATCAAAAACTGAGCATTTATTGTCTGTACATATTATATGTCAGGAACTTATGCATTCACAAAGAGTGTACTTTGTACTTTGCCTCTCTGAGAACAAAGTCCAGCTGAGAACTTTCATCTAGTTTAATTTTCAAGTTTGACTTTTCCTCTCAGAAGACCTTGTCTCTGTACGAGTCAATACTCAAGCCAGCAGAACTTGAAGAAGAAGTTTCAAAGCATATGTCTGACCAAGATTACTTTCCTGTATCTCTACAAATATATTTAATGAACTGTTTCTGTGTCAAAAGAAGATGCCTTTTAATTTGGTGACCCAGAAAACTCCGTGATGTTGATGTGACCCAAGGGCTTGTGCATTAAAATTAATCTGTGACAGACACTGCATATTAACATGATACTTGATGCCCTGTCATACTTGTTTTAGACTTTATATTTTTCATGATGTCTCTGATCCTTTCTGGAGGGCAGAGTTTGTGGCTGGGAATAGCACCCTTAAAGGAAATGCAAGTGTGCAGCATGCATGTTACAAACCTAGACAAAATTGCTTTTATTTTTGTAAAAGTGCATACTTTCTGGTTGCTGGAATTACAGAATGGCTAATTCTAAAGGTGGATGACTGTCAGCTTGCAATATATATATTTAGATTTATATAGCATAAACTATGTTATTACCTGTATATTGTCAACTACAAGAGCTTCTTGGTGAAAAATGTTACAATATGGATCAGTACTGATAAACAAAGTGTGAAGTACAAACTGACAATGTGATTTAGTAGTAGTGACAATGTGATTTAGTAGGGAAAAAGTGGTCAGAAAACACCTAGGGCATGTAAAAGTGCTACAGTTTTATGCACACCTGGTAAACCCAATCTCTAAAAAGGTCTACAACGTGCATTACACACTGCAAGCTTTTCCTATTGTTTGTCCTGGATAAAGATAGAGGGATGGTCTGGAGCCAAGTGCTTGTTAAAAGCAAAGGATTTGAGCTGCTTTCCTCTATCCCAGACTATCCTGAGGAAAAACATGAGGTATTTCAATACACACATATTTTTGACTTACTATGTCAGCTGGACACAAGGAGGCTCCCAGT
This sequence comes from Coracopsis vasa, assembly GCA_026283785.1. Classification (NCBI taxonomy): domain Eukaryota; kingdom Metazoa; phylum Chordata; class Aves; order Psittaciformes; family Psittacidae; genus Coracopsis; species Coracopsis vasa. Next base: position 31,173 of record JANHGB010058752.1, on the reverse strand, counting down.
CTAGGCACTGGGGTGAAAGGTGGAATGGCTGCACCTCCTGTTGTGCCCATGGCCCAGGATCCATATGTACAGCCGAAGTGGGTGAGATACAATCTTCGTCACTCTCACCTTGGAGGTAAATTCAGTGTTCAGCTGGATGGATGCACGCCAGCAGTGGTGTGTGGCCAGGACACTCTATATCTCACCATCCGCATATTCAGATTTTGTTTCTTAGCATTCTGTGAACTTGTAAGGGTTGTGGCTCAGGTGCCTTACAGGTGCCTTTTGATTATGATCTTTCTGTAGTAATGATCCATATTCCCTTATATGGCACTATCACTCGTTCCCTTTTTATGCAAGTGAAATACATTTTCATAATTTAACCTTTCGTGTCATTGTTTCCATGATCTATTAACATAGTGAAATGTAAATCCATAATACACAAAGATGCCATTGGTTTTTAAATGAGAAAATCTGCTTATTTTTGAAATGGAGAGCCCAATAACTTAGAGAATTAAGTGAACAAATCAGGCACTGGAAAACTGAGATGGCAACATCAAACAATATAATGAACAAAGCAATCATTCTAGGACCAACAGAAGAACAGATAAGAGTGAAGTTTATCTTTGCCCTTAAGGAAGCACTGTGAAACAAAATACAGGATTGCCTGTTTTCATTAGTGAGTTTAAAAAAAAAAAAAAAGAAAACAACTTATCAATTGTGGGAAAGAAAATTTGTTTTGCTTTTTAGATTAAATTTCCTGAGGCCAGAAAAACATGTAATGTATATCAAAATTAGTGCTTAGTGGGTATCTTCTGTGCACAATCTTTACTTACTTTTGTTAAAATGATGAGATTGTAACGCTGAACTTTGATTAGTAGATCCTGCGTCTGTTTGCTGCATTTCCAGAGTTGTATGTAGGCAGAATTTTTGGGGATGAAAGGCCCTAGTACTTGGTGAGTTAGTTAGATGAACCAAACCATTTTATGTCCAAATCACTGAGAATTTGCAGATTCGTATACAGTCAGAAAACTGCAACAAGATGAGTTTTGACGAAATTTCTCTAAAATCTAAGTCTCAGATTTAAATCCCAGGTTTGAATTTTCTTTGGTTCAAAGTAAAGGAACAGTTTACACAAACCTCTACAAATGAAGCCATATTCAATCACAAATTGGTACATTGTACTTTTGTCTTTCTGACTGTTAGCACGTAAGCTTATCTACCTGAGGTCTGGTGTAGCTACAGCAGGTATCTCAGTAGTAGACCATGTCTAAACATCATAATGAAATCAGCATTAAACAGATGAGCAGGCTCCTGAAAGTGCTCCTCTGGCTTTGTTTCAACCATCATAATTCAGGAGAGTGGTTTTCTCTAAGTTATATTTGATCTAATTTACTTTTAATTATTATAGAATCAGTACATGAAGAAATGCCAAGTTCTTGCCTCAAGCATCTCCCAGTCAAAAGGCTTGACCAGTTCTCACTCAAGTTAATGGAAAAGCTACCACTGATTTTGATTAATTTTTTTATTTAGAATTTTAAGTCACTATTTCTGGGATTATTGGAATGAAGAGGTGGTAAAGTGAAGAGCTGGAGGGCTTCTCCAGCTTCTTAAAAGGCAAGAGGATGGGAGTGCCAAGAGCAAATAAATGGCATGGGTGAGACACAGTCCTTCAGTGCCAAGTTTGGTAAGGCCTGTCATTTTTATCAGTAAGTTTCCTGCTAATACTGTTTTCTTCCTTGAGTTTTAAAACATGCCCAGAATGATACTAGATAACTTAATCTTCTGTCTTCATCTTCTGTCTTTGCACAAGACCACAGCAATCTTTATTATATGCCTGCACATAATTACCTACAAGAAAAGCACATTTAAGTCCCTAGAATCATTCTCATTGTTCTCCAGTTTTTATGCTTCCCTTTCCTTTTGTCTGTAGCTGTTACCTAGGGCTGTAAACATTTTGGTGCTGAGATCCTCTTTTGCTTTATGCCTGTAAGTGTTACCACTGCAGTAGACTGAACCTGACTTTCATCTGTGCCTGCAAATGTTGCAATAAGAGCATGCTTTCTCAAATCCTGTCTTTACCCAGAGAGAGATGAAGATGGTAACAGTATCCAGGACATTATTCATGAATAGTTTTATAAAGAGAAACAGCGGAATCCATTCAATGAGTTTCCAAATCCCACACTCAATGTTCATAAATTCTTGAATGGATGAAAAGTCATTTGAATTTATTAAAATATTAATGAACATTGACTAAGTTAACATGAAAGTATGGGGAACCTTTCAGAAATGAAGAGGCACTCATTTATATGTGAATACTAATTTTCCCATCCAGTAATGTGTCCCTGCTGGAACATGTAAGAAGTACAATTAGTTACCATCTCAGGAGGCACAATACCATTATTTTAATGAGAAATACAAAAGCACACAGCAAAGTACAAAGAGCATTGTGAGGAGTAAGATGTAAATGTAATAATATGGTATAGGCATCTGTAATATTTTCATGTAGAGGGTACACTGAACTATTTTGTTTTAGAGAAGAATTTGTAAATAAATAAATAAATGGAATATTACCAAGACTATGAGGTTAAATGTATCCAATGAGGAAACAGTTCCAGGAGATACTATTGATAAAAACCCCTACGCTTTCAGAAGGTACTGTCCTCATACTAAAAATTTCAACCAATAACAAACTGCTCAACACCATCTGACACGGTGAGGGTAGTCCTGATTCTCCTGTTGTTCTCCTGTTGCAGTGAAAGGTTTTGTTGATTTTATTACCTCTGTATTTTATACTTGCTTATGAATTCTGTAAAGTTTTTTGCCTTGCCTCTGTTGTATGTTAGATCTACAGAGTGTAGAAAAACAGGGAGCAGGGTGGGAAACTCCTTTTCTGAAAGGTGTGTAAGAACTTAAACGTTTGGTAAGACTGAGCTTTTGTTCATTTGGGAAAATGTAGTTATCCTTTTATTTATTCACTGGAGCATTTTTGTATATCTCTTTCAGTGGTCACAAACAGGGCTCAGAAGATTAAAAAACGAGAATTTCACGTTTCTGTGAGATTTTTTTTTTTTAACTTGTTGAAAGAAGTTAATATTCTTCATATTATTAGTAAAACCCCAACAAAATCAAACACAACCTCCTGCCTCCCCCCAGTCCAAGCAGTCAGGCAAAGCACATCCAAGCATTATACTTTTCTACATTTAGAAGAAAACCTAAAGCCTAGTTATCTCATCTTCATTTTAGGTTCACTTCTAACTGACACAGATGAGAGATCACACTGCTGAATACTTCTGAATGAAAATTAGACCACGTGTTATTAGTACAAAACCTGGAGCTCAACAAAGAAACACTTTTTAAGTGCTAAGTGTTCTCTTAAGAAATTGTCAAGCTTTTAATTTTGTTTTGTTTTGTTTTGTTGTTTGTTGGTTTGGTTTTTTTTGGGTTTTGTTTCTTCTACCTTACATGCTTCATCACAACTTTTAGGGAAAGGAAGCTCGTCCTTCCCTCTTGCAACTAGCAATGTAGTTGCAAAAGGACGTAGTAGAGATATGGAACTCATTTAGTAGCTACCCACTGAACTAGAAGCACGCTTAAAACATCTCCTTCAGTTTCCACCACAAAGAGTTCTCTATTTTTGTATCAATAAAGATTAACTAAAGCAAGAAATCAGGACAGGGATCCCCAACATCCTATAGACAGTAGGATCTCACTTTCTCACTGTCTTTAGCTGGAACATTTTCATTTTACTCTTAAAGCATGTCAGACAGGCACCTTGGTCAAGGAGGTATGCCACTTAACAGGCATGTGGGTGCATCAGGCTCACATTCCTACCCTAGTGAATAATTCATTAGTGGAACAGGTCATCCTGCCCAAAATGGCCAATAATCTGATTTTAAATGTGTGCCCTTGGGCCTTGAAAACTAGTTGAACAGTTTGTAGTCTGTGTGAGGCAGATTTTCATGTTCAGGAGGAGTAATTTTAATGTTGATCATAATGGCTGCATGGGGTAATTTGTCTCTAATCCTGCTGTGGACACAGCTGTGAAAAAACCCTTCACAAAACTGAATTCCATGCTTTTCAGAGAGTTCCATTTTCATCAGATTGGCTTCTTTCTGAAAAAACTGTCTTCCTGAAAATCTTACTGAAAGCAAGCACTGGATACTTAATAGCGCAAATCCTGCAGGAATTGAAATGGTCCTGTGAAGTAGACTGGGTTTTATACCAATCTCCCCAGGCATAGGAGAGGGTTATATCTCCTGTGGAGTTTGTGGATAACGTAATGATGATAGATGGATTTTTGACTGAGGAGCATTCTGCAGAGTTTTAGCAGGTGGTGAGATGTGACCCCAGCCAGTGACACTAACTATAATTGCTTCACATTCACCTTGTGCTGCCCCACGTGTTTTTGGAGGCCTCCATCTGTTACTCTCCACATTGCTGGTGGATTGTCATCTCCTTGAAGCAGTGATTACCTTTTTCACAATATGTATGCTTTGGTTTATACCAAAGGGCTAAGCAAGCCTCAATGGTGGCTTTTACATGCATCTGCAAAATAAATAGTTCAGCCCCAGCAGTAAAGAGTATTTTCTGCTGGGACTATTTGCTGTTAATACAAGAAACTTTTACAGAAATGCCATAGGAGCTATTCTGGTTTGCCTCAGCCTGTGGATCTTTCCTCTCTCCAGTTCGTGAGGAGGAAAGCTCTTGTCTCACATGTGCAGAGTGATTCAGTCACTTGCTGTACAATGGGCCAGGGAGAAAACATGAGAAGTATAAAGACAGGCTTCTCTGTTCCCAGGCATTGCCTTTACAATACGTCTCACTCCTCAGCACTTCTCTCTTTTCTCTTCCATTAGGCACTCTTTCCCTCACACAGCTTAGCTCAGCTGACCTTTTTTTTCTCTCCTGTTACATGGGGGTATGGCATCTATTAAAACTGTAAAGGAGACCCAAAAATATCTGCACTCCTTCTGTTTTGACATCATGTGTCTGGTCAGGGGAGTTTTAGAACTGGATAGACTGTTCTTTTCCTGTATAAAAGACATAGTAATTTCCTACTTTCAAGTATGACTCACATTGTAGAGTCAGGATGGCTTACTGTCTGGAGTGGTTTCTGATTTTCTGCAGTTTTATTCTCTGTTTCCTTCTTGTTTTGCTATAGATTTTTCTTTAAACCCTGACTTAATTTTGTTGTTTCTCCAGGTTTCATTGTCACATAAAAATAATAATACTAATCTGTCTGTACCTTAGTTGCTGTTGGGGCTTTCAGGTGGGTTTGGTGAAGAAATCCACAGTCTGTAGCTGTTTAACACACTCATAACTCAAAAAAGACCAGCCTACACTTTACAGATATACTCTTCAGTAGACAGGCTCATGACTAAAACGCAGCTCTGCTCCAAAACTGACTTTAATCAGGGCAGAGCCAAATTATCTTCTGATGTGTTATAGCCTCACTCCCCTAAAACTCCCATCTCAGAACAGGCACAAGATTTCACACTGCTCAGATTCTAAGAGGGAGAGCTTGTAGGGCTGTGTGCCACAGTATCGTGTGGGAAATTTCACCTAAATTTTAACTTCAGAATTTTAATTAAAACCATTAAATTCTCTTATTTTGTTCCTGCTTTTCCAGACTAGCTAAACATTACTTTGCTGTCCTGCAAACAGCTGGCTTCAAATACATCATTGAATATTTGACCTGAAATCTCCTTTGTTGCCAGTCTTTGCTATGTATTGCTTGCAATGTTTATATCAAAGGAGGGTTTTTCAGTATTCAGTCATAAAAGTAGACAAGGATGAAAAGTGATACAGTACAGAGCTGTGTCAAAGGAAACTATTTCTGCAAGGATTTGATATTTTATTTTACTAACCATGTGCAAAGTCAGATACTGTGGTGACAGTACAGTCAAGATGTCTAACTCTGTGCTATGCTGGGACAAGGTTCTTCTTGAGAGCCAACTTCCCTTTAAGTAGAGTTTCCAAATAGTGACAAGTAGACTTAGAGATGAACTTAGAGAAGTGAGAGAGGTCATTTTAGAGCTTTTTTATGCAAGAGATGAGATTGTGTTTATAGTCAAAACTGTGAAGCCATGCTCATTTGTTATGTGAAGACAGCTTTATTTTTGTTCTGTCATTATGAATGATAGATGTAAATTGGATGTAGTCTGGTATCCTGATTTTTTTTTTACATAAAAAGGAAAGTTAAGTTTTTAATATAATTTACACAATGAATAATAAAGTGACACAGGAAGCAGAGGCCAAAGAACTGTCATATGAAAGGAAATCTTATTTAGTCAGGTTATGATTCAATTTTGCATCTAGTCAATAATGACCAAATTGCTGAGGACAAGCAAAAAGCTAGAGTAAAAAAGGAAATTTCTCATACACAGGAATCTCTTTCAACCGGCAGACAGTTGCAGTAATGCCCAATCCTATATCCATATGATAAAAATATCAGTTCTGCATTTGTTCAGGGTACAATGTATGTGTTCAAAATCAATCCAGATTTATCTTAACATTGTAAACATTTCGGGCGTAAGTGTATAAGGATGAAGAAGGCCATTGGTGCTAGAGACTGTATAACGCAGGGGTGACTGGAGGTCACAGCTACATTGGCTGGTGTATTCTGCCTGCAGGTGACATACAGCAGAAAGGGTCTCCATGGGAGTAATGATGAAATGCATGTACAGAGCATAACAGCTACTTAAACTGTGGAAAATATTTTTCCTGACTGCAGTCCATTTGGTATGTTGGGTAGGTATGGAAGGTAGATGATGAACTTCGTGTTTCTGTTCCCTTGGACATCCAAGCCTCCTGTAGCAAGAGGTACTCTTTCCCCTGGTCCCTGATCTGTCCTACCTTTTTTCCTTCACCTTCATGAGAATGATTTTCACAAGTGTCTGGCCAAAAGTGGAGGAGACAAAGGTCACTTAAGCATTACCCCTGCTGTGTTCAAGATGTGGGGCCACTCGTCTGCCGGCCCTGGCTATGCTCGAGGTGCCCTGAACCTACTTTGCCACACTGGAGACTCAGTTTCTGCTCTGTGCAGCTGAGTTTTGCTTTTTACTCTGCCTTTGCTTTTTACACTGTAAACTCTTTGAGACAAGGCCTCATCTTCTAATGAGTTTATATGTGAATATTCTGTATGAGCTTACGGACATCACACAATATACTGTGACCTCAGCAGTAGCCTCTGGGTGCTAACTTAAGAAGCTAATAATCATGGTGCTTGAGTCTTTCTTAAATGTCACTGCATGTGTTTGCTCTATATGAGTAGACAAATGAAATCCTTAACCTGAACTATTCAAAATCTAAACGAAGACACAGAGAGGTAGGATGTACTGTAAAGACTGAGGAATGATTTGTCTCTGGATTTAATATGTGCTTTTTGTTTGCTTCTTTGGGGCATTGTGGAAGAATTACTCTTCAGGAGAGATAAGGTGTGAAAAGACCAGTAAATCAGGATGGCATGTAAGGTGCAATGAACAAGAGGAACTGACAAAGCGGGAGAAAAACTTGCTGAGGCTTTTTTCATTGGCAAGGTTTATTAGTGAAGGGGAGGTAGAGAATGAAATATGATGGGCTCTGATATTCATCCTGTAATTTAGCGTGTGCATGTGCACTACTGTGTTTTCTTCTTCTCCACATTATGCATAATTCAGCTATCCCATTCCATGCTGATAAGGATTCAGATTTGTCACAGTTTTAATTTCTGATCTATTCCTAGTGCTTATTATGTATATATATTATGTCCATATATTATGCCTATTATAAAAAGCCCTTTTTCTCAAAGCCTGCGTATATGCTGTTCATGGCATGTATGCCGAGCATCTGTTGATATGATTAGGAAATAGGGCGTCCAGCTCCTGACTAAAAATGACTAGAACATTCTTCCACTTAATGCATGAAAGTTCAGCACTCAGACTGATTGCTGCATATGACACTGAAAGCTTTAAATGACCTAGTAAGTATTTACTGCAAAACCATCAGGTAGTGGGTGGAAATTGGCTGAATGGGCTCTTTCACCATTTACTAGCATAGCTAGGTCTACTCGACACTGAGTGCAAGAGTGAAACAATAGTCTACTGTTGATACTCAGATTATCTACCATTACTGTACAATTTTGATCTTTCAACGTTCCTATCCTTTGGAGCTATAAGGTCCAATTCTTCTTATTTATTTGGGCAGTAGGGAGTTTCTGTTATGGCTTTATTTGAGGGACTATCTGAATAGCATCTGTGTTTGCAAAGGAAGACCTTTTGGATAGGTGCGCAATCTTTTAAGACCATATGTTGCAACCCTCTCTGAAAGACTAGCTTCAAATATTGATAGAAAAATAATAAATGTTCATTATCTGATGAGATAATGAGTAGAATTTGTTCTGTACCTGGTTTAAAAGGATAAGAAAATAGGCTTTTTAACATAACCATTTTAATGAAATGAACTATGTATGAAGTTCAGAAACTCAAATATATCATTACTCTGGTGGACTCAGGAATCCTAATGGAATTCAATACAACTATATGCAATTTCAGGCATTTAAAATATTGAATGTAAAACTACAAAGACATAAAGGAATAATTTGTATAAGCTGTCAGTCAGAATAGAAATACATGTTGTACAAATTTTTCCATTTGTCATAACTGAAGTAAAAAGAGAAGAGATGTCAAGGCTCACTTTTGGAAATGTGGTTTATTTTAAGGACAGGATAAATGGGTTATGACTCATACGGTTGGTAATGAAAAAGAGAATCTTTCACCTTAATTTAAATCCCAGTCCAGGTGGCTGTAGTTGCTATCACCTGAAGACTGCTGGGGATCTTTTTATCCTGATGATAAAAACCAGCATGAGGTACTTAAAACAGGAAGATAAGCAAGTGGATAGATGTAGAGACTTTGTTGCTTTCTGACGTCTTGCAGTAAACTGAAACTCTTTGAGTATCACAGTGCTATCTTTCTGATACATTTTCTGTTTGTCCAGCCTTTTTTCTCTCTAGATTTCTACATCATAATCTTTAGCATGGTTACTGTGAGACCAGAGGTCATCCGTAAATGTGAATTAATAGTTACATGAGGGAGAGTATATATCCATTACTTGCTGCCAGTCATTTAGAGACATGCTTCTTTTCCTCTCTCAGCCATGGTATAAAGAAGATTGTCATGAACAAAAATCATGTTTCTTTTCTGCCATCTAAAATTTGAATTCATGGGTTTGAAACTTCCTAAAAGTCCAGCTGAATGAAGGCCAGAGTTCTTCGTTTAATCCACAACTAAAGCTTGCAGTTTGTTAAGATTGTTTCTGTCCTTATGACCTGCTGCTTTAGTCAACTTGCTATATTCTGATTTCTTTCTGTGTTAGGCTGGAAACATTGACAAATGGGGAAGGCATAAAATATTTAAAGCCTGTAAGGCACTGCAAATACCAAAAGGACCTATTCCACATGTGTGGTGTTACACTGAGTCTTTTAGAGAAGCATTTGCAGCTCGTTAGCTATAGCCAGAGTTGCTGTTTTGTTATATATTACTGAAGTCTGTAATGGAAGTAAAAATAAACTTTGGGATATACTTTACAATCCCAGTCTTCCTTTATCACTTGCTTTGGGTAATGCATGTTGGATTCCAAAAGACAGAGTAAGAGATTTACTGCATTGCCTAATGAGTGACTGAAAATGATCGAACTGGAAGTAAACCTTGGAAAAGCTCTAAATCCCTCCCCTCTTGCTGTTTCTGTGTCTTGCTGAGCTGTTTGTACGAGCTGAAATATTTTTATTTAACTGAAGAGGAAAGTAAGTCAACCTAAGGTTATAAAACTTCCATTTGGGCCTGAAGGAAACTCATTAATGCCCACAGCATGTGGTCCTCTTACGTTAGGACTGCCACCTGTCATCAGCTTAGCCTGAAAGCTTTGACTAAAAGAAACATGTAGGAAGGTACATATATAAATTGCAGAATAAAGAGAGTATCCTGTCCCCAAGGAAGAAGTGGAGAACATTTTAATCAAAATGTCTTTTAAGCTCCCCACACCTACTGTCCAGTTAAAGCATATTTAGAATTCTATAGCTTTTTCTTTTCCTTATTTGCAGTCTCTTCCTGTGCTATAACTTTGAGCTAAGTTGCCTGGAGTTCAGGAAGCAGGAAAAAGTAGTGGCTTAGTGTGTAAGAACCTAGTAATGAAAAAATGAAGAAGAATTAAACAGGATTGTAATAAACCCCACCAACCTGGGGAAGTCCCCTATTAATAAATCAGAAGAACGAGGGATTCAATAAAGAAATCAAAATATGTGTCCTGTGTCATTACTAATAATAGTCTGCTTGAAGGATTTTTTTTGTAATAGAAACTATTGTTAATAAAGAAGTCTTTTTGCAGCCATTGGGATTTTTTTTCTGAATAACAGTGGTGCCAGCTGGCACTGGATTTCCTAGGTAATTTTCTACTGTTCTAATGAAAAAGTATATTGAAGCTACTGTAGGGATGTATGCAGTCAGGTTTTGTTGTTTTTTCAATTACCCTCTTCAGTGCAAAAGGTCAAAGGATAAATAATTGACTTGACTGAATTTCCTGTGGGTTCACAGTATAAGTTCCAGCTTGTTTCTTACTAGAAATCAGTCCAGGGAGGCTCTTAGCACAGCTGTAGCTGCCAGACTGCACACATGGAAGTGCAGCACACAAAGAGGATGTTGTGGCAGTCTTGGCATAGGAGTCTGCATGGGTGAGGTTTCTTCCACTCATTTCACAGAGGGCTTAGCTGGTAGGTCAGGTTCTCAACTCATGTAAATCCATATTGCTCTATTCATATTATGGAGGTAGAATGACAGATTCCAGCTGAGGTTTTTGCATCCTTAACATCCATATTTATGTCAGCAGATGGCTGATATACCTCCAGACTCCAGCTAGTGTGTCCGGTCTGTTACTGCCGAGAGCTTGGTGGTACTACAGCAGTTCTCATGGATGTCTCAGAGCTTCAGCCTTAGCATTTCTCCACTGTACTGCAAGGTATCTTGCCTTCTGTCAGTCCCATGAAAAAACCTGCTTTGTAACTGTTAAAGGTGTAACCTGATATCTTATCATGTCCCCTTAGCAGAGGTCCTAACTAGGATAATTGGAAACTTCCACGGAAGCTTTGATATAATAGAGGGTCGCTGACCTGCCAGAACTGAGGTTGGCAAGTCAGCGCTGTATGTGTATGTGTAGTGATACCACTATCAGAAGACTTTTCTACCAGTGGTGAAATTAAGATTGAAAATAGTTTATTTCTTGTTAAAATTAGTACTTAGTCCTATACGGTGGTTGCCAGGGATGACTATTCTTAGTATCTTGACTCTTTCTATTGTTAAAGGGTATGCTGGTCTTCTGGTTTCATCAGAAGATATGTACTACACAGTACTACACATCAGAAACTGTGTACTACACAGTTTGTACCTGTGGAGATGCAAACTGATGAACCATGAGAACTGAAAGGAAGGCATTCACAGTCAGTCCCTTTGTTTCTTAAGAGTCTGTGTCAGAATCTCAAGTTCACTAGAAATCTTTTTTGGGGAAAAAAAAGGTTCTGTTTGGAACGAAAACAAATTATGGACAAACATAAATGTTTTGTGAAAAAGCAATCCTGCATTTTAGCCAGCTTTGTTCTGAGTAAGTACCCCTCATTCATGTTGCAATCACTTGAATCTCATATTTTTGTACATTGCAGGTAAAGGCCAGACCCTCAGTTGAGTTAATTGACTTGAGTGATATTCCAGAAGGTACAAATCAAAGCATATTGTGTCTACTTGAGAACTTCTTTTTAAATCATTCATTCACTCTACTGAATACTGCAGTTCAAGCAGAAAGGAGAAAGCTGGTATTTGCTTCTGCCTTATTTTTTTTATGAGAGTATGAGCTGGGTGTTAATCTCTGGCACAGAAATATCTGAATATTTCAGTAGAAGAAAAGGTTGCTGAGATGCTTTCCTGATGAAGCTTTTTTGCTTTTATTTTTTCTGTCCTGTTTAATTGCATTTCTTTTTGGAAGGAAATTTTCCTTTCATATGGCATAGAAGAAGAACGAGCATGACAGTTTATTAACTTTACAACATTTCTTGGCCTCGTTTTCAAATATGAAGAGGAGACACTTTATGATCGCGTAATTTAACTGTCATTATCTTTTGACTTATCTGAGCATGAGGTACAATATGCCTAGTTACATGCCTTCATATTTCACCATCGTATAATCAACAGCCTCCTGTGTGAAAATTATTTAGGAACAGATTCTTCCATGTTAGTCAGCTTGAGTTATCTGTTAACTGAAAAGTAGCCCCTTCAGGGGAATATCTTACCCTATTGAAAGGAATAAGATATTATTTAGTTGAGAAAAGAAACAACCCCCCAAAATTGTGAAGTGAGTCATTAGGACAGGATCACAGTGTTATTATGCCAGGAGCTTGTTATGCAGATTTATTGCCAACTCATCATGACTTGCAAATGCAAGCTGAATAACTGTTTCTCCTGAAAAATTATTAAAGAAAATTTACTATCCATTGAAATAGTTTGGGTCCTGCAAATTTGGGACAATCCAGTTACGTAACTAAACTTAAGACATTTATTGAATAATCTTATTCAGATTCATACTTCACAGATCCATTTTGGGGGTAAAGATGAAACCTATATATAATTTGGAGTGCAAGACTCCTTTTATCTGGCTAAGTGCTTACAAAGGTGTGTTCTTTTTAATACAAATCACATTCTCTTTCTCACTAACAAGTCTTTGCTCCTCATTCTGGATGTAATTAATACAACAGTTGCAAGAACAATTTCTCACCAATCCTGCTTTTCATCAAGGAATCACTGTACTTAAGGCAAAGAAATATTTAAAACCTAGCAGATTATCCTATAGTTCAAATCATTTTGTCTCAGTATTAGCATCAAAATTTGCCCTTTTCTCACCTACATTGCATGTACTTGTATCTTGTTATTTCTGTGTGTTAGACAAATGTCCAGAAACCACCTGAGTAACTGCACTATTGATCATATAGTGATTTTCTGTCCCCTTTGTTTGGTTTATATCTCTATGAGAGCTTCAGAAATAAAGAGCATCTATTTAAATCTATTTATGGCCAGTGCAGTTGTAAAAAGGTTTAGATAATTGTACATGTGTCTGTCTGTGCACTTGAATTTGTCTGTTACAATTAATCTTTACTTTTCTGTCTTTTAAATGTTCCAGTACAAATTCACATCTTCATCTTTTCTGTTCATTGGTGCCATTTTTATATATCATTCAGCGAATTTAGATTTCAGGGAGGAAAAAAGACAGAAAAATGAGGGGACTAATGTCAAGAAGTTGGTGGATAAAGTGTTTGTAAGGTGTGTCAGTGTGCAGAGATATAGATATCCTACTGTATACATGGATGTCTCTGTCCTCAAGTTTCTGCTAATGTTGCCTTGTATTTTTCATCAGCCACTATCACCTTGTAGAAGTGGACAAAAGCACATTTAATACAGCACCTTGATCTGAGAAAACTGCTGACAAAGATGTATTGCTGAGTCGGTTTTCCTTTTCTTTTTAATTGTCTTGTTTAAAGGTTCTTTAAAAGTTTGATGCAGATTCAGACTTACTCTGTAAATCACTTTTTCTCTGTCCTTACTGAAGAATCTGTTTCTTGGAGAATTACATCACCACTATTAGTTAGACAACATGAGGGTCAGCATCTCTATTGACAGAAGGAAGGCAAGTGTTGATGCAAGCTTTAGCACATTTTATATCTTGTTATTACGACTTATTTCAACTTGTTTAAAGGGAATTCGAACATACTAATAGAGGTGTTATATTTTTAGTATTAAAATGTTTGTTGAAAAAGGCTTGAAAATACTCCACATAGGGAATATAGGAATATTCCAGTAGGGAATATCTTGGTGTGCGCATGTGTAAACAAGGATTTTTGCAATTTCCCACTTTTATAATCACCTGCTGAAAAGGATTGCTCTGATATGCCAGGTCATAATTTTCCTTCTTCACATTACTTAATTGCAAAATAAGAAAGGGTTCTCTAAATATCTTATTTTCAGGTTTTGTGGGGTTTTTTTTTCTTCTTTCCTTGTTAAGACTGTTCTTATTTCACCAAATGCTCAGTAAATCCATTGGCCCAATAATGTCGAAGAGTTCTCTACTCTGTAAGTAGTAATTTTTACTAGTCCCATAATAAAAAAGTATACTTACTGTGAAGGGTGATGAGAGAAGAGGGTGCTACAAAAACACAGAAGGAGTTTCAACAGGATTTAAAGTGGGATGAGAGTGTCTCTGAAGGTTGTAAGGCTGAATCTGCATCTTAGAACTGTCAGAAAAACTCTTCCTTGTAGTTTTGTGGAGTGGTCAGAATGAGAAATGAGCTCACAGTCCACCTGTAGTAAGAAGTCTGTGTTGCTCTTTACTGCAAGTTGAGGTGGCAGTGAGTACTTAGCCTTTTCTGTGTCCTTTGTCACCAGGTCCCCTGCCCCATTCAGCAGCAGGCAGGTGTTTCCCCTAGTTTTCTTTTTGCTGCCGATGGACCTGTAAAAGCCCTCCTTCTTGCCCTTCATGTCCCTTACCACATTCAACTGCAGTTGGGCTTTGGCTTCCCAAACACTGTAACTGCATAGCTTGACAGTATCTGTATTCCTCTTGGGTCACTTGACCCTTCTTCCACTTGTATGTTTCCTTTTTATGTTTGAGTTTTGACCTACTCGTTCATCCATGCAGGCCCCCTACTGCCTTTGTTTGGCTTCTTTTACATGGGGATGGACCAGTCTTGGTCTGGCAATCCTTGAAAATCAACCGGCTATCCTAGATCTATCTTCCCTACAGAATCATCATCCATGGGATTCTTCCAAGCACATCATTGAAGTCTTTCCTCCTGAAGCTGAAGGTTGTGATCCTATTTCACTCCTCACAATCCTGAACTACACTATCACATGGTTGCTGCAGCAAAGACTGCCCCAGCCTTCACATCTCTGCCCTGTGCTACCTTGTTTGCAAGTGTGAGGTCCTCTTCTGCTTCTTGATCATCTGATCTGAGTCAGGAAGTTGTCATCAATGCAATCCAGAAACCTCCTAGATTGCTTGTGCCCTGCTGTGTTGCCCCTCCAGCAGATACAGGAGTAGCTCAAACATCATTACTTTTTATTATTAAATATGGCAGCTCCTCTAATGTGGCTGCTATGTTGGGTATTTGATAAGCATGTAGCATGGAGGTGACTTGTGTCTGAAAGAATGAGGGAAAAGATTGTGAATGCAGAGAGAAAACGGAGAAGTATAGCTCTTGAACTGAACACTTAATGAAAAAATGCTGAAGCCATCTGCAAAGTATTGCCTACTGAATTCAAAGAAGCAAGTCTTTGTACAGTCTTTATGGATAAGCAGGATCACATTAAACAAACCAGACCCCCCATTAACGTCTCCTCAAAATGCAAAAATTTTACAGAGGTCTGGAAGTTGGCTAGCATCCAAAGGTAAAAACCACACATAATTATGAATACCTTTTCCTGTATTCTTTGTTATTTGTTTTCAAAACAGCTAATTGATATTTTGGTTTTCTTCTGCTAAGCAATACACTAGATAAATAATATCTTGGACAAAATCAATCTCTGATGTAATTCCATTAGAATAGCTTGAGTATAGTGAAGTAATATAAAGGGTGTATTTGGCTGATAAAATCTACATACTCCCACAAGGACTTGATGTTTTTCAAGCTCTGTAATTGGAAAACCAAACAATTACTACAACAGGTCAACAACTGTCTATTCAATGAAGTGCACATCATAATGCTATAGAAATTATAGGTGGTTTTCCATGCTGCTGCACAGTGCTTTGTGAGATTAAGCAAGGACACGGGATATAAAAACCTGTAAAAGCTTGTGTTGCCTACCTTATCTCTACAGATGTATTTTCATCATGAATTTTAGCATTGTAAATTCAAACACTGAGTGAGAGGTTTTTTTTCTTGCTAATTCTATTTTCAGTGTTTGTGAGAATCTCTTCTTGCAAGGTTGGTTGCCACTGAGACAGAATGTATGACTGTCTTAATGAAAGAAGAATTTTACAAGATAATGCTTTTCAATCTCCTAACTGTTCATTTTCAGTCCCTCATAGATTAGTAATCTTATCCTACTCTAGACAGTATGAAAAGACTAAATAGGAGAGACTTCTCCTGGGCCTTCTTCTTTCAGTCTGCTTCCTCAGAAATTGGGTAAGTTGATTCCTGACAAAACTCAGTATGTATTAGCAGACTACTACCAGGGATTAATATAACCATATATTTTCATTCTGAGGGCATTTCCTCAGGATGCACAAGTCTTTCTTTTACAGTTTTGTAATCATGTTCTTAAAAACTCAAGAAGGAAGTAATGATAAACCCAAATGGGAAGAATCAAGAAACAAATTGCAAGAAAAAAGGGATATGTTAAACTAGCTCATAATATTTATCGTATTTCTACAGAAAATATGAACAGGCATCTAAGAAGCAAAAGGAAGGTCAATGACCTTATTGACTTCCATGTGCCATTATTCAGTGGTCATTTCAGGCATCTTGTTTCTGACTGGGGAATGCAAAGCAGCAAATCAGACTCAAGGTTTGAAACTAAAGGAAGATCTCTCTAGAGTGCAGTGCAGATTGTGAGAAAAGCAGCTGTTAAAAAAAAAAAAACAACAGATCAGGTCTTAGTTTCTTTTAAAAATATAAAAAAAATCTCTTTTACTTCGAATGTCTTGGCTTCCTAGCAAAGCCTGAATTTTGTGCTGAAGAAACAAGCATAGCATGACTTTTAATGAGCAGGATGAACTGTACTTGGTAAGGTCTTATGCGTAAATGAGGCTAACTATAATGCATGAAGATCTCAAGTTGTATACTTTGGTCATGCAGGAAGTAAACAGCATTTTTTTCGCTTGTAACTTACTTAAAAAGCTGTAGCCTAGAGATCAAAGGATGGCTAACAAGCGAAGAGCTATAAGGAACCATAGTCAGTGTGAAAGGAAAAGAGAAATAAAGGCAGTTATTATATAACAGCATGCGATGATTTTATTAGTAAGTTGTATGTAGTGCTTTGTAATTGTCCAGACAAACCAGAAAAACATTTTTCAAAAACCCTGCATAGATACACAAATATATTCCGATCAGCCATATGATTCCTAGGCCAACCTGCAGAATATGGCCAAGTTTATTCTTCCTGAACCCTTTCTTCACTTGAGAAACTAAATCTTAACTGGTACAAAGCTGATGCTTTCATTTCCTAGAGACACATATCAGCCAAACTGGGGAGCAGGAGATTTACAGTATATGAGTATCCATAAAAAAGGTAAAGAACTACTGTGAATATTGATTGTGTTGCAAGAAGTCCTGATCAAGGTCAGTCAAGCTAAAATTCATCTGACTAATAAATTATATGGATTTTATATTGCAATGAAAAGTAAAGATTGTTGGTTTAGCACTGCTGTAACATGTTGTGTTTAAACACTCAACGTAGAATTTAAATGATGTTTGATAACATTGCATAGGAACTGGAGTGCAAAGGATTTGCCCAACTAGAGCATACTGTTATCGAGCCCATCTGTTTCTGGCAAGAGCTAGTGCATATGGATGCTTCTCATCTAAGTTAATATACAGATGAATTTGTGTTTGCCTTTCCTGACCTGTAACCATTTTTAAGTGAGCAGCTAGAAAAATAAAAAATAAAATGGAATGCTAGACTCTTTCATTTAGAAGAAGTATGAGTCTCTGAAGTTGCAATGGTCCCAGATATTTATCTGATGCTAATTTTCACATGTGTAAAAAATATGTAAGTCCCATTTCCCAGAACCACAGAAGACACCAGTTTCTACTTTAGGCTAGAGTTGGCTGATCCGTTATATCTAACATCCCCTATACTTGTTGCCTGAGGCTCTTCGGATAAAAACTTACCTTTGTTTTCTGTTCTGTGAGCTCCTCAGTGGGCCACTCTACCAAATGCCAAGTGAGGAAGTAACGTGGACAAAAACTTTCTTAGGACTTTCTGCGCTGTAACTGTTTTCATTTGTCACTTGTACTGTTTTGACCACAGATGTGAGGAAAAGAGGCCCAGCAGTCATCAGGTTATGCTCAGCCTACTGCTAACATCTTCCCAGGACTACTTGATGTCTAGAGAGGGTCTAGGGTTGCATAGCGACTATTGGTGAAGGTGGTGGTCCCTAGATTTGGCTGGTCCTCTTTTCCCTCTTTCCACTGATTCCTCCTGTATCTGCCTGGATACTAGTTGCAACCAAAGAGCACTGGGTGCTCCTGCCATATCTCCAGAGCATCGTCCTCCCTTGGTCTGCAATCTGAAGCTTCTTTGTCAAGGCCTGTCATCATGCCTATTAAGGATTTCAGATAATCCTGTTCATGAACATCTCCTGAATCAATCTTTTCTCCCTCCTTTCTTCTTAAAATTGCTTCAGACTGATACTACAGCATGTTTTCTGGTATGACATTCTAGACATACAGTGCCTCCTGCCTAAGGCAGTGTAGTGCTGAGGCACCAGAGGCTGGGAGTGGAAACTGGAAGAGAACAAGGCTTTTGTGGCTCACCTCTGTGGAGGAAAGAAAAACAAATTTGTGAGTCCAGGACTGTCTGCAGGGTTACAATGCAAGTATCCTGCCTACAGCCATCCACCCTACAGCTCCCTGGTTCTCTAGGCCACAGTTTTGTGTGTAATACTGAGATTCACCTATTCCTTCTCTAATGTTTGAGAAGGACTGGTGAAAGTGACCTCTGAGCAGGAGGACTGATAAATTAGCTTTATGCTATTGCCACCAATGTGCCATGGGAGTCTTTCTTCTGATAAGGCAGGACAGCAGAGGTGCTCTCAGGTGCTAAAATGGGAGGAAGGTCTGAGGTAGTGAAAGTGAACAAAAGCAGGAAAGAGTTTCCATGATTATGTCATGCTTTCTTTTATGAGAATTTGGTACTGCTTCAAATGTCCCTAAGGATGGTGGATGAGCTTTGAAGCTCAGTGAGGGCATTCTATCACTGTTTAATATAAACTTGTTCTACACCAACACATTCCACATCCAGCTTGGAGAATGGGCTGATATATTGCCAAGACTGTAAAAACCACTATAGCATCTTTGGTAGTCAGCTACTTGATACTCTGCCTTATTCACAGTCTTGCCTACATCTTCATTTTGCCTTGGGTTATGGCATGGCATCCCTGGGACTTCACAAGTGACATGTTAGCAAACAGGTCAGAGCTTCCTTTTTTGTTTCTCTCGCTTCCTGGGGGCCTGAAAGTTTCTGGAGTAGAATTACATCTCTTCTGCACATCAGACTGGGGCCATGTGGCTTTCACATTTGCCAGAATATAAAGGAGGGGTTACTGGTCCCAGGCTTTACCTCAGCTGCTAACCACCTTCTATGCCAGATAGATAGATCTGCCTCCCAACCTGTACATGACCTAAATTTCAGTGGGGGGTGGATTATTCAGATGTACTCTGCAGCCCCCAGTCCTGGGGAAACTTAAGTACTTTTGACCTTTGTGGACCTCTCTGCACAAGCCGCACATAGAAAACCACAAGAATCACATCAGGGAGTTGCAGATTGACAGTTTCAAAGCCTTTACCAGTATATTGGTGTCACTATTCACTGGAAGACTTCTTTGTTACAGTGGAGACCGCTTCTTGGTTCGGATTCTTGTGATTCTCTATAGTGCATCTGCCAGTCAGTTTCATCCTTAAAAGAGCCTAGTCCACACACACACCCCAGAATCCTTCCAAGAGCTGAACAAATACATAATATGCGGGAATGATCAGGGGATTCACTTAATTTTGCTACTGCTCTGAAATAAAGAATGTTAATATAGATGTAGCCATAGATGATGCACTTTTTCTCCATGGAAATGCTATTGTACTTAGGATTTTCATTAAGATTTAACCATCAAAGTCTTCTTTAATCAAGTCTACCCATGCTTATATGTCCCTTCTCTGGATCAGTGGTGGAGAACTATTCTTTCTTCTGAGTCCATCAGGTATTTGATCCAATTTGTTTGCTGCTACAAGATATTCAACTTAAGGGGAGGGCAATACTTGGAGCACATAAACTAGGGGCAAGTATGGTGGACTGCCCTGGATGAAAAGTAATTTGAGTGCCATAACATGAGAGTGGTGGCTGAGGCATAATGTCAAGCAAAATCCAATTCCCATAGAGCCAGTATTTCTGGGCAATGTGTTTCTGAGCTCACATCTGTATTCTGCTTTGCAAACTTCTTTGGAAACTTACTCATTCTTATATTTTTATTGTTGTAAGAAGAGAAAGAGAGAATATTGTCCCATTAGTCAAATGGATATCTACTTTTTGGTATTTTAAAAGACACAGTGAAAGCTTACTTAGACAAGGAAAAAATGTGAATGTAGGATAACGCTGATGGTTACCAAATACAAGCCTACATAATTCAGTTACTACTTTTATCAAATTTACTTACAACAGCAAGAGCAGGATTTGGTTCTGAGCTGTACCAAGAGTTGCTCAAATTCTGTTCATTGCTTTGAGCGCTATATCTCAAACACTGTGATTCATAACACTGAAAAGGTCTTTCCTATATATATTTCACTGTGCCAGATGAACCTTGCATTAAGCATTCCACATTTTGCATACAGAACCACTTACATTTTACTTAATCAGGAAATCGATTCAAAACTTGTTCTTTACACATCACTGATTACCTCAATAGATTGTAAGGTATTAAATGTGTGAAATAGTCTATAAAATAGCTCCAGCCAATTAATCCTAATTTCACAACTCCATAGCGGAGTTTTGCAAGTACCTGCAAATACTTTGTTAGCGACCTTTCTGATATGTGTACCCTACCTGTCAATACCATTTATTACTATTGCTATTTAATTCCTCTTTTATTCAAATTAAATACCTTCCAGCCATTCAAAAACTGAATTATGTTGCTGCTTCTTGCAATTGTCACACTAGTTAATTAGCTCTTGGCATGCCTGAGCGTCTGAAGAAATTAGGAAAATGATTTGTAATTGTTCACTGAAGTACAAAGAGGCACTTAAATACAGCCACATAAATGCAGAAGAATAGATGTGTATTTCAACCTAATTTAGGTGAAAGTTTTTGGTTTATCAGCAAAAATTAGAAAAGCTCATTTATTTTATATGCAAGCTATGTGTTCATTACCTCTGCCTGTACCTGAGCTTAGCAAGGTTATAAAACATAATGAAAATGATGAAAAAGAAAAAATGAGATTTTATAGAAGCAAATTGCCAAATAACATTTTAAGGAGTTCCTCCTGTCCAACCTCTGACATTAAATTGATTCTTATTGCTGGTTTATATTGTGAGATATTTGGAGGTGCTTGAATGTTACAGCAGCTGGTACATCGAGATCTGCGAAACCCTAAGCTCCCCACTTTGGGTCGTAGCACCTCTTAAGTTAACTTTAGGGGTGTCTGCTGGCACAAAGAAGTGTTAAAGCCAACCCAAGTAACTAGAAGAGAATTTCCCTGTAGCCTTCCTTCTGGTGGCCATGGAATTCAGAACTATGAAGGTAGCCAACAGCATGTTTTCTTTCCTCAGTCTTGTTCCCTGCACTTGTGGGTGCAACAGGTAGACCCAACAAGCTTTTGGTGAATACGCCTGAGTGATTTTGTTCTACGTATTGCACAGAAACAAGGCTTTCATTACTACTTTAAACACTGTCATATTTGCAATGGCTGTGTCATTGCTAACAACTAAAGTTAATTTAGTCAAAGGAGAGTATTACACTGATCTAGGTGTGGGTCAGTTCAGTGTGCTCGTTTACAGGAATCATAGAATCATAGATTCATAGAGTGGTTTGGGTTGGAAAGGAGCTTAAGATCATCTAGATCTAACACCCCTGCTATGGGCAGGGACACCTCTCACTAAGCCATGTTGCCCAAGACTCCGTCCAACCTGGCCTTAAACACTGCCAGGGATGTGGTGGCCACAACTTCCTTGGGCAACCTGTGCCAGTGTGTCACTACTCTCACAGTAAAGAATTTCTTCATTATACCCAGCCCAAAGCCGCTTGGTTTGGAAAGGTGGTTTACTCCAGCTCTTGCTAGACAACTTGTTTTGCCTTCCACATACAGGATGCATGGTGTGCACAGGGGAAAGTGTAGCACGTATAGACTTAGAGAGAAATGGAGCCTGGGAAGCAGTAACTTCAGTAGTCCTGTTGCCTGGTAGCTGGCTGTTTAGCAAATGTTCAGTCTCACAAGAAGTCACGTATCTACAAATGAGGATGCCAAGTGCCTTGTTAGTGCAGAATTTAATGTACTGCAACAGTGGTGTCAGATAATTAGCTTGACAGACCAATAGATTTTCCAATAAAATTGGTTGTGTAAACGTTTTTTTTTATTATTATTATTTAGATCAGGCATTGTAGCCTTTTGATGAAATTAAAATCAAACCAGAAATAAAGACTCGGAATTTGTAGGCACGCCTGTAATCTTGGTCACCTTGTCTAAGAATTAGCTCTGGCTCACTTCCCCTCACTGCTTCCCTACTCATTGTAATTCAGACTTCTCTGAGAAAAATAAGCTGCTAGTCGTGCATTAATGCTCAAAATTTGATCAAGAAAGGCAATGCAGTGTGGAAAATGAATTTTCACAAACAGTGGCCATTTCAGATAACTTTGCAGTATTTACTGTTTAAATTTTTCAAGTAATGAACTCTTTTCTGTCACTCTAATTTTAGTCACACCTACTCAATTTATTACTTCTGAGCAAAGTTATTGTATAAAATACAGCGAATGTACTTATAATTCAAGCTGTGAATATGCTCTGCTCTGAATATTCAAAGCGTAATGTATGCAATGTAATTAAAATGTTTGTTATCACTGTTGAGGATCCATGGTGCTGTAGCTGTACTCGAGTGCCTCAGTTGAGGTGATATTTGGGAAGCTGTGGCCTTCAGAGAGATGAGCTGGCATCTGCTGCCTTCCATTCTGGGGTACATCTCTGAAGCAAGATCATCCTGATCACATCACAGATGAAAGCCAGCTATAATAAAAATAAAAAGCAAAACAAAACCCCCAAAACATTAACCAAGTATTCAGCCTGTAATGGAGTAGAAAGATGATAAGTGAGCACAAGTGATGTTTCTTCCTCATTTTCTCATTAGCAGCTTGCCTTCATCTGCACAGCATACGAAGAATATTTTGCCATAGGAGAAGACTGATTTGCATTCCTAGAAGGATGTTTGTATTGCTTATGTCAAGACACAGTTGCTCGCCTGGAGGCACAGGATAGGTGTGGGTGCAGGTCAGCTGTAGATACGGTGCCTGAGCAAGCAGTTGTGTGACAGCGAGCTGGAGATGGAGCTCAAATCAGTTCAAGTTGTTAGTTCTGCGTAAAATAATTGTAAATTACGTAGTTTTAACTGGGTATTTAGGTAAACAGAAGATATTCTGTGGAGCTTTTCAGCCAGGTATATTTAAGATACAAATGGCGTGGCAAGGAACAGTGGAAAGAAATGTGGACAAATCACTGCGCGGCCAGTGAAAATGCAGAGGTTTCTTCAGAGCCCCTCTTGGAGCTGCTGGGAGGAGTGGGGCAGCATGGTAAAATGTCCCCATAGTAGAGCTGGCTTAAAGAAAACAGGGTCAGCATGTGCTTTTCTTTGAATTACATCTCCCAGGACAGCTTTACCTCTGTTTTTGTTCTCAGTATTACTTCTGGCATGAAGCAGGTTTTTGAAAGCATGCCTGTACCTTCATGGTGACCTGCAGGGTGCTGCAGGAAGGTGGGTGACTGCCCTGTTGGGGGGAGCATTAGTCTCCTTCTATGGGCAGGCTTTCTCTACAGGTGGTAGTGACTTCACCTCGCTAGATAAAGCAGAAAGTCTCTCTCAAATTTAGTTCTCTCCTTGCTTTGTCTCCTCATCTTACTTTTTCCTGTCTTTGCGAATTGTGTGCTTTTTTTCCCCCTGTTGCAGTCTAACAGGGTCACAGACACTTTTAAATGTATTGTAGCACTGGTATAGAGGTATGAGACAAAGGAGAACACTCTGACAGAAGGACGAAATGACATGTGGGTTGGCTACTAGTGCAGAGACAGCTTTGACTGAAGTGAAGCATGGGAAAGGTCTAAGAGCAATCACGGGGAACTATTACATATCTCCAAGGGCAGAATGAAAAGGCAAGCTAGGCTTTGTGGAAATGCTAGGACACTAAGCACAGGGACTATGGTCAGCACTCCTTTGAGTCAAAACTGTAGTGTTCCCTGTAGGATTTTAGTGGGAACAATTTCAGAAGGGATTTTCAAGGGCTGCATGAAAGCTTTAAGATGCTATTGATATGAATGAGTTAGATAATGCATTATTGCTCCATTAATAGAGATTTGTTAGCAAGGGTGAAAAGCAGGGCAAAACCCATCACCTTCTGCTGGATGCAAGTGAAGCAATGTCAGGGTATAACCATGGCAGCTGCTTTTGCTGGATACAGCTGCTTCATTAGTCTGCCCTGTATGTAAATCCTTAGATATTTGCAGCACCTTTGGCAGGCTGGGGAAACCTTGACTCCAAGCCTCCTCCTTCAGGGGAGCCTGCAACTTCTCTGGTGCAGCTGGACGCTCATGTAACTCTATCTGTACAATTTACTTCTGTTCAGAGTCAGCCCCATTTACTACAAAATATCTGGTGAGCAATTTCTAAAGCAGTTAATATTGCAAGGGAAAGTATTTAGTGGCTGTAGCAAGTCCATGAAGAAAAGAAATAAATGTTAAAAGGTCTGAGGCATCAGAGTGTTCAGAAAGAACGTTTGTGAAAGAAATAAAGATGGATGGGAAATCAGGCTTGCTGAAGCTTCTGCATATGTTTTCAATAATCCAGAATGAACTGTTATATTTGGCAGAGCGCCATGGAAATAAGAGGGTATAATCTTATAACGATGAAATTAGGAACTATAAAATGTTTTAAGTATACAAGAGGGAATAAACATATGTAATAAATTACTGTTCAAACGAGGAGAACTAGCAAGACAGCTCCTAGGCAGAGAGTGGGAATGAGAAGAAAAATGGAAACTAACTGTATTTTTGTAGTTCCTACAGAAGTTTACAAACCGTGGTCTCTTGGGTATTTAGATAACTTTTGAAAACAAGAAAACATTTGTCAGTGGCTTAGAAAGCTTAAAAAATAGCTCTTATGATCTTTTTCACTGCATTTCCTACTGGGCATTGCAATGCAGAGGATTATGAGTTTACAGATGTGTATAGATAGAGTGTATATTTATCATCTCACGTGTTTAACTGAGGTGAGACGCAACATCACTTCAGTGTAGAGCATATGGTTATATGGCTGTCTTTTATGGCATGACCAAGGAAAGTCTCATTTTTTATACAAGGTGCGGATAGTAAGTAGATACTTCAGAAAATGAGTTTGAAATGCATATCTTAGTCTGATGGATAATAAAAGTTGAGGAATTTTATGTGATGCAAATATTTTGGGGGTTTGTGTTTCAGGTCATTCCCTGATCAACTCCTTTTGTAAGGGCTTGTGGCAGAACACGGAGGAAAGGCTGAGTTCTGGCGAGTCTGACTCAATTGCGTCATGGGGTTAATTTCACTGAAATCTTTGCTTATTTGCAGAAAACATGATAAAAGAAATGTGTAAAATGGGAAACTTGAGATATTCTGAGGATGTCTGTTAATGCAAGCCCTGGCGGAAGTAAACAAGTACAGGCTTTATGTCTCTGCCTTCCATCTTTCATTTAGACTCTTCAGTTGGCAGTTTCTACCTGCATGACAGAGGTCAAACAGGTGAAAATCACCTTTTTAGGGGTGAGAAACCCATCAGGATAATATTATCAACCAAAATTTGACTAAGGCAGTATGAAATTCTCAGAACAAAACACAGGATCCATTTAAAATGAAAATTGGCAGACTGACCCAAGACAATTACAGTATTGTGTTTGTCTTTATCTCTTTCTAGTGGGAGGGATTCCTAAAAATTGTGTTAGCTTTTATATTAAGCCTCAGTTAGATTTGGAATGAGATTGTAAAGAAAACTGGATGCAGATTTCTCCGAAACAAGGCTATTTCCATCTCATCTTGATAAATAAAGGCAGGGGAAAAAAAAAACCATTGCTTTGAGAGAAAGGGTGGAGGGGTGAGTTGCACTATTTCCACCTATTTCATTTCACAGTTTCTGGTCTAGTGTCTTCTCTCAGTTCCCCAGTTCAAGCAGCACTTTCCCTTTACGTGGTGTGCATGAGAGTTGAAGGAATGTTTTAAAATAAAAATACCTGTAAGAGCATTGCACTGATTTCAGTGTGTATCTTGGTGAACAATGTTCCTTGTTAGATGTGGCCTGTGTGATCAAGTTTTGTAACAAAATAAAGGCAAAGAAGAAGAATATTTGAGCTCATTTTTACTGTTTACATGCTGGTAAGCACCTGATTAAGTTCTTGCTAAAACATCCAAATATGGTGGACATCCCTCTATCTAATATATGTTTATATTTTCAATAGTTTCATTTAGTAGGTACAATTATTTTTCTAAGTAGAGGCTAAGTTCTGTAAAAGCATATAATAACCATTATCACAAATATAAATAGCCATTTCAGTGACAAACAAGATGCACTTCTTAAATATCCAATACTGTGTATTCCAAAACTGTCTTATAATTATGGAATTAATAATGATGCTGCTGTTAAGCTGTCTTGATGTTGCTCTTTGGAAATCTGACCTCTGGTTTTGATGCCAGGCTCTACGTTACACCCAGCAGCTTCAAAGGATTTTGCAGTGTTTAATTACCTACTTTGACTTATAGATGGAGCAGGAGGGAGAATGAAGACAGTAAATCACTTAGAGATGATTGGTGTCCTACAGAAGAGAACTTTACTGTGGGGGCTTTAACAGGGCGAAGTGAGCAGTTAAAGGATGACTTACTGGCTAGAAAAGCAAATTCCTTTTTTTTTTGTTTGACGACCTATTGTCCACCTTCATAATTTCTCACCAGCTTGGTTGTAGTTATGTGAAATTGCGAAGTTTGTGAATGGTGGTGTTAGTATAGACTGCAGACTCACAAAAAACTATTTACTCTGGTGTTAGGAGCTGAGATCACAGTCTGGTCTTTTCTATTTCATGTTACTAATTCAGGCTACAAGCTTGAGAACTGATCATATTTAAACTGAAAATTACATTGAAAGTTCACTGAAGACCTGAATTTGGAGCACGAGATTATTGCAGAGCTTTGCTGAGGTGTTTACCTTTATTATAATAATAATATAGCAAGGAATTCTGTCTATTGCTGGTTTTATCTAAATGTATGCATCATTAGAGTGTCAAAAACTGCCAGGACACAAATAGTCCGCACTATTACAGCAATATAACATTTCTGTAAAGCTGTGAAAACACACCTTCACAGAATTTATCCCAGTGCTTCATTTTTCTGTGTGCTTTTTATATGAAAGTTTATATTATTCATAACATTTTAATATTTTTATATTTTCTACTAGAATAAAATGTCAAAGTACCCACTTGAGCAGAACATACTTTTCATTTGTACCTACATCTTTTTGCATTAAAAGGTTATTCTATGCAACTTTTATCCAGACTTCAAAATGTGTGCTATATGACCTCTCTGATCAATTACAATATAAGTCAATCAGTGATTAATAACCAGGAAATATTAGCAAATTCCTGTTTCTGTTTAGACACCCAGAATTATCAGAAACACTGAATACTGTATGCATTTAAAATAATGGAAATGTCCTGGCATAGTTGCCTTTAGGCAAAAGACAGGTTAAGCTTCTCTAATAGGATAATCACTATGAATTATTTGTGCCATCCTGCTCATTGTACAGTATTTCTGATGGAATTTTCTTTTGCATAAAACATGTTCTCTCTTTCTTTAGATATTACGGCAGTTAGCTTAGATCTCTTGGGAGAAATAAAAATAGATATTTATTTATATTCTGACTTCTAAACAGGCAGAAAGAAGCTGCCTAAAGCAGATATGCTCTCTTTGATGAATTGAAATGTAAGTAGAAGCACAGAAAATGCTGGTTTAGCTTAGCTCAGTTCAGTGCCTCATACTGTCAAACTCCAGCAGCAAACACAGTGGAATGGGGTGTAAGAATCCTGCTTGAAAAGTTTATCTATAAAAAATTATGATATCAAAAACTTGAGGCCTCCCCAAAGAGACAAGGAACATTCTACAGATGCAGCAATTGAAAGTGAGGCAGGACAGGAACTTCATGAAAAAAAAAAAATAATGCAGAAAATGAAGGATGAAACAGTGAAATTTTGCTGTAAGAGTGGAGGCAGGACATGCTTGCTAGGTTATAATAATCCAGGCAAAGCTTAGACTTCCACATATGGTCAGAAATATAATCGCTACCTTATGTCAGAAGAGTTTCAGCAAAAGATGGTCAAAGAAGTGTGAATGTGTAGCAGAGGCATCACATAGCACCAAGAGAGAAAATTGAAATATGTGTTCATAGTCCCAAGGCATGAACACTGCCTTGAAACTTTTGATCGATTGCATTCTGTTGGTGTTCATCACAGCCAGCTCCAGAGTGAGCCAGACAAACGTGTCTATTCTGAGTGAACTTGTGAATTACATTTGAGCTGAGAAAGAGAAAAATCAGACATTATAGGGCAGTCGGCAGAACAAAATCTAATATCCTTCACTGCAGTTTTAAACCAGTGCCTAGTCCAAGAAATAATTCTTAGCTAGTGTACAGTGATAAAATTAAGCAGTCGTTCAAGCAGAAAATACGAGCTCATCTAGATTTGCAGGAAGCTGCCACAAAGGCATGGATCAGCCTAATCGGCACCTACAGCCCCTGAAATGTTGTTTCCCTATACGTTTATTTAACCCCTTACTCCTAGGCAGAAATGGCTGAGAGATCACAGGGCTGCAGCAGTGGTACATTCTGTTCTGTTCACAGCGTCTGTCTCCTGTAGTAAGCTGGCAGCTGCTCCCCTAGTTCTCTGCACCACCCTCCCTACGGCTTCCCTCGTTATTCCTCCCCATCTCTGGCAGCCAACACAGCACACTCACGCTGTGCACATCTGGCGTGAAGCAGCATCCCCTCCGCTCATCAGGCTGGCACAGCTGCTGCTTCTAAATGGGAGCTGGCCAGGCAACTGCTCCTAATGATTCCCCTGGCAGCTCTTTTCCACTTACTGATCCAGCTTTCCTATTCACCACCTGCTTGATTTCCCTTCCCCAAACACCCTGGATGCTCAAACCCACGCTTTGAATGCTCTGCTCCCAGCAGCCTCCACACTGAAGCCATACTAATGCTGCTCTCCCTGGGCTGATTTCCGACACCTCCAGCTCAACAGTTACTGCTGTTATCACCCTTGGATTTAGAATAACAAACCAATGAATGGAAGATTAGTTCTCTTGCTCCCTGTTTTGCTGAGTTCTGATTGAGATCATGTGTCTGCAGGACAATAATAGAAATAGGACAAAGCAATGCTGAGGTTCTGAGTTAAAAGCGAAAGCTTGTAATTTGGGGTCTTGAGCTGACTATGGGGCAACCACTATCTCTTACCCTGTGAAAAATATAATTTTAGTAGTTATGCCCTTATTTTGTAGTGGGGGCTGTCCCATAAGTGCAGTCAGTCTTCTTAAAGTTCATCTGTGTCATAACGACTTTGGGCAGCAAAACTGTGAAACACTGAATCAACCACCTTACCAATTTCTGAGACTTAAGTTTGATTCAGACTTTGTTCTGGAGATTCATCTCCATTTACTGTTTTACCACAGAATACGGATAGTTAGGAATTTTATGATAATTGCTTTCCCTTTTAGTAAGAACTGCTTTCCTTTCTGGTTTTCGTTTTGAGAGGAAGCATATTGTATTCCATAATTGAGGTTTATTTGCCCAAAATCAGAGAAACCCAAAACCCCAGGAGTAGCTGGATCCTGGAAAATTAAACCAGGATGTGGGAATGCACATGTACAGTGCTAAATTCTGAGTCAGACTAGGGAAGGAAACATCAGTATCTCATATTGTATATGAAGTCCATCACTCCATACTAAAAATGAATGGTCAATAACCTTTTACATGCATTGGTGGACAGAAATGATTACAATTCGTTTGTAAATACAGAATATAACAGACTGTAACTTTATAGGCTTTTAAAGCCATCTGAGGCAGTGCAGTAGGAACTCCAGCTGAGACTGGGGTCAGTCCCTTGTTCAGAAGCCATTACAGAGGATAAAGTAGGGACACAGGCATTCTGGCAGAAGAGAGTAGAAAGAATAGGGAGTACTCTGTGGAAAAACACAGACAGCAGGAGGACCAGGAGGATTTTCTTCAAAGAAACCTTTGTTGATGCCATCAAAGATTACTCAAATGAGGAGGCCTAATTCTAACATCTCCTGCTTTTCAGTTCCACTGACTTCCCGTCATTTTTGTGAAATTAGTTTCTTATCAGGGAATGTTTCAATTTTCTTTCCCTCATTCCCACCAGTCTAATGATTCTTTACCATCTTAATAAGTACACTGAATGTGCTCCATTAATGGGCAGGGGCATTAGAGAATAATGTCATTTCTGAAAACTCAATACATTTCACAATTAAGAAGTCATTGATTCAAGGTATTTTTCAAATAGGAAAAACCTAAGTCATTTCTCTAGTGACATTTACTGCCCTATGAGAAGTGAGTATTCTAGTAAGAAAGTTTCTTCAATTTTTTCACGTTGGTCCATTTCGATGAATCAGATTTGCCTGATCCCAGCACCTGGCTGAAATACTCTTCTACAAGTAGCAAAACGCTGTTTATATCACAATTTTATTCCAAATTTTGAATTCCAACTTGACAGAAATAGAGAAAGATATAAATTCAAGTGATTTTGATTTTACACATGTGAAATTTAGACATAGTATTATCAAGTACTCAACTAAGCATGAATGGAGATGTCTGCATGTAACTGTGAATACACATTCAAATTGCTTTGCTGAAATGGGAGCACATAATAGTGTCACTGAAGCAGATCTGCATGGACTTGTGTGCATGAAAATAAGGAGTTTCATATGTGTACCATTGGAGTCTAAATTTTCAGGTTTTTTAGGATCTAACTCGTTCTTACTGGAACAGAACACTACTAATGTACTATATACTGATGTACTATGTATGCTGCTTTTTCAATGAAAGAAAAATTTGTGTCTACGTTAGCATTAATGCTTGTCCTGGTTTTGTTTGGGATGGAGTTAATTTTCTTCCTAGTAGCTGGTGCAGTGCTGTGT
>JANHGB010058750.1:0-29013 GCA_026283785.1 Coracopsis vasa | reverse complement strand
TTCGTTCAAATCTCAGGAACTTAAAAGTGAATTTTCAACATGATAGAACTGCATAATAATTTGTCCTCTATCTAGGTCTATCATTAAGATTGACATTTTTTTCCAAAAGCTGGTACTTCAGCTATTTTAAAAAGAATCACTTTATCGAATTATGAGGTTTGCTGCTATAATATTCTTTGTAATGTTTAGGGAATGTGAAGTACATGACTTAGACAACTTTTTGATTTTCTTTTAAGGAGGCAATTTTTTCGTGGGTTTTTTTTTTTTTTTTTTTTGAACTTAGCGTTTTCTTTTTAAGACTCTGTGTTGGAGTAGAAGTCTTATGATTGCACATTAGGGGGCTGTAATTTAAAGGGAAAATGCATATTGATAGAAAAGGTGCTAAAAAATTGAAGCAGGAAATTAAGAGTTTATTAATTAATTTATTTAGATCTTAAAGTATATTAAGCTTATGTCAAAATTGGACTGCATTTTAAATGCTTTTTGATGGGAAATGGCTGTAGTGTACCGATAGCACGGTTGGTCAGTGGGACTATTTGTGTTAATGAAGAAGAAAACACAATCACTGTGCTTTTAAATAGGCTTGATAAACCCCTTAATTATCTTTAACATACTTCTTTTTTTTTTTCTCCCTTCTCTATCAGGCAAACCAGACATGTGTAAGCTTAAATACTAGTTCTTCATATATTGTAAGTGGAGGCCTTGATAACACAGTTAATATCTGGGATCTGAAATCCAAAAAGGTTTACCGTAGCCTTAAGGTAAGTTTGGCTGAGGAAGCACTGTAGCTTTTGTAACTTCAGGTTTTGTTGCCAGCTGCAAAAAGTATGCTTTCTCTAAGTCATGTATCTGGAGGATCAAGTTCATAGATGGGAGCAAGCACGTGTTAAATGTCTTGTTCAATTTTGTGTTCTTAGAGAATCATAGAATGGTTTGGGTTGGAAGGAACCTTAAAGATCATCTAATTCCAAGCCCCCTGCCAAGGACACCTTCCACTAGACCAGGTTGCTTAAAGCCCCATCCAACCTGGCCTTGAAAACTGCCAAGGAAGGGATAGCCACAGCTTCTCTGGGCAACCTGTTTCAGTGCCTCACCACTCTCACAATAAAGAATTTCTTCCTTATATCTAACCTATATCTCTCCTGTTTAAGTTATTTATGTGCTGTAAATACTAAGTTTAATTTAACAAGCATTCTTAACTTCGTGTCTACAGAGCACAATTCTATAATAATGTATGTTTAAATTTTAAGAATAGGCTTTTTATTTTTGGAATTTTGTATTTATGTTCTCTGATGGGGATCTTTTCCAAGGGCAGCATTTCAGGTGGTTGCTGTTTCTGGTATATCAAACCAGACAACACTTTTGTATTGGTAGAATACAGCAGTAAAACTAATGTTATGCAAAACTGGGAAATGGTTGTCATCTTCTAACTGATCCAGTATGAATTCCTTCAAACCTTGTTATGATGCACAAAACTTAGGATGGTCTAGTATATTTCCATGATGCCTTCAGTAGATGATTTGCTCTCCCCGTTTAAAGAGGCTATAGTACTTTAGCTTTGATTTATTTTTTTATTATTTTTTTTTCCCTGGACTTTTAAAGTTACAGTTTGAAACAAAACTACTAACTAGCTAATGCAATACTTTAAATATCTCCTTCTCCTTTTTGGGCTAAAAATACTTGATTGTCTTCCACTGTATATTCAGTGAACACAGTGTCGTCATTGCAAATGACTATATTGAAAAGCTATTTGGTAAATATGTGTTAATACTAAAAAGTGATGGAAGGGAAAGCTGACAGTAGTACACCAGATTAACAGAAAATTTATTCAGATATCACTGGTTTCTGAAAGACTTTACTTTTATAATAACATTAATGACATGTCATAGATATCTCTATGGTTGTCCTATTGAAGTATCATATATAATTACAGCATCATCTTTACTAATTTATTAAAACAATCTTCTGGAAACAAACAGTGGTTAAAATGTAATGGCTGATCTTCAGTACGTTCTGCTGCTGTTTCCTGGGATATTCCATAATAACTCTTAATCTTCTTAAATCTTACAGATTATCAGAAAAAAAAACCATCAAGCTTGAAATGTTTCTGCAAAAGCACAGATTAGGAAGAAACATGGTTATCTTGAATGTCTTTAACCATCTCCTTCTAACCTTGCTCCCCCACAGGATCATAAAGATGAAGTCACGTGTATTACATATAACTGGAATGATAGCTACATTGCCTCTGGATCTTTGAGTGGTGAAATTATCCTACACAGCGTTACCACCAATTTATCGAGTACTCCTTTTGGTTATGGCAGCCGTCAGGTAGGCTATCTGTATTAAGTTCTTTTCAGGTATGAAGCCTTAATTCACTGTGTTTAGAAATTGAAAGTACATATCAAGAGCTTTTTGAGTTTTGTTAATCTGTTTCCTTTTAATTTTCAAGAGTGCACTTACAGGAAGGAAAAACCAGACCATTGTGTGTATTCTAGTCTTCAGTTATAGTCAACATTGAAATGCAAATTTCTCAAGTATCTTTACTTATATATAGGTTACAGCAAATTTTACTTTGTAGACTCTGGTTCCTCAAGAACAAACTTCTACATATGTTAGAACTGAATGAAAAACAGTTGGCTTTACAAGCCAAAGCAGGATTTCACTGCACAGCTTAATATATGTTGTTGCAAAGAACAGAGACCACATAGCTTGGGTTCTGATTTACCCAAAGTAATAAGATTTACAACTGAACAGAGACATCTGTATAGTAGGGATGAATATAAGCCTGCATTTGGAAATAATAAATTCATTTAATTTGGAGATTAAAATTGCACAGATGCTCAAAGAGAAAAGCAATGAGATTTTATATTACCTACTTAGGTGTTTAGGTAAGATTTTGGATAAGTAATTTGAAGGAAAACTGTGCAAAAGATAAACACAAAGCATGTGTACTACTTAAGGGCTTTGGTAGGGTTTTGCACTGCAATTTCTTTCTGCAGGCTCAAAAGATACTGGAGAATTATTGGATGTCATTAGAGGAATTCCCTTGATGTAAGAGCATCTGTGGTAGTAAATGAGCTGTGTTGTCCCATCAGAAATTCCAGTGTGTATTCTTAGTCTGAATGTTGTCTTAGGCACAGCCAAATGTTTATGTTCTAGGCATTCTTTTACTTTTTTTTTAATTTATTTATTTTTTCATTACCAAGTCATTTTTACAGAGGTAGGAGCTGCCTAGGGCATGTAGAAACATCACTTTGGTCCTAAACCTGACCTTTAATGTCGCAGGGAATACTGAAGTTTTGACTTACTCATTTTCTGTTACTGCAACAGCTTTTTCGGTCCTCGATTACAGATAGAGTGTGAAGTTAAATTTCTCTCCTGTCTAGCATGAACCATATTAACTCGGTGAAAAATCTCTCACAACTTTATAGCATCACGGGAATTGTGTGGTATACTTTCTGTTGAAAAATCTCTGTTAAATTCAAACTCTCTCTGCTCTTAGGTGCTGCAGTGTCTTTGATCCATCACCAGTCTCATACTGAAGCAAAATTGTGCTTCTTGCTTGGTTTGATCTTAAAAATCCATCTCTGTAGTCAGTTCATTTTTCTGATTGGATTGTTACAATCTTATGAAATATGTGAAGAGGAGGCAGGAGCTACAGGGAAATCCATGGTGGAATTACATGGCTGAAATGAATATCCAGAGCAGGGACTATGCTGTTAGTTAATTGGAGAATTAAGAAATTCTTATGAGGATGATTTACATCAACCTGTTTGATATATTTGACTCTTTCCACCAAAAAGTGATTAGGAATAAGTGATGCAATGAATAGCTATTTTGGTAGATGAGATCAAGAGGCCTACTGCAAAGCTGAGTGACCTTTAAGATGGATAAAGATATTTGAAGTTTTAAATCAAAGTAATTGCAAGCACAGAGCTACTGTTCACTTCTGAAAGGGTCTATAACATTTTCTAAAGGGGGGCAGTTCTTTGATTGCAGTCTTAATTTAAAATAGAATTGAGCTGTAATTCTGTAATGAAATGGCTACTTGGATGTCCCAGTTTATCAGCTTATTTTATATCCTAAAAATTATCTTTCTTCTTATGTGCAAAAATAGCTTCATTTTTTGTTTGGGGGTTTAATTGGTACTTGTAAAGAATTTCAGAGTTAATTGTGCACTGAAGCAAATATCTGAAGACTAGTGTAATTCTGTTAGATTTAAAAAGCCTTTACTTGATTTATAGTTCAGGGGCCCAGTTTCCTAAGAGTAATCTTGAATAGATACACAGTGTATTGTCCTGTTTGATCCTGGCACTAGCTGTCTGGCTTAGTAAGGGACACCTCTCCCTAGTAACTTTTATTTACAATTGGGGAATGTGAGGTCAAACTAACCTTGCAAAATTTAGCTTGTCTGTGTTTGATTCACCATGATGGGATGTAGTTTCCTTGCCAGTTAATTTCTGATATTGGATAGACTCTAAAAGTAGTAGAATAGCCCAAGGTTGCAGTGCTTTCTGTGATTTTAAACAATTTTCTTTTCATATGAACATTGGCCTATATTCTCTTAACTGATTTTGATTTAGAAACATCTTTGTGCTTTATTAGAGTTGAGTTCTTGCACAGAGTTGTTTGCAAATCCCATAATTTGTCTTTGCTGTTGGTATTTATTTAGACTACCAGATTCTTATCTGCTTGCTGTTGTGAGGATGAATTAAGGTTTGTTTCAAAACATGTTTGCTCAAGTCTTCACTGCCTGGTGGTATTCTCCTAGCAACAGGATTTAGTTCAGTTGTTTGAACAGCTGGCTAATTTGTAAAAAAAGTGTGATGAGTTTTGGTCACTCCATACAGTGAAATAGCTTTAAAAGCTGAAAACTATCAACTGTATTTACATCTGCTTTCTTACATACAAGGCTCAGTAAGGTATAAAGGAGATGAAGAGACTATACTATTTTTAAATAAGGTAATTAATGATGCTAGACCACTTGGTTTAGCTTTGGGCTTTTCGCTTGCTTCCCAGTGGTGAAAAGGTTCTTCTCAGCAATGGGCCAACTATTTTCTGAAGTGCACTGTTCCTCGTTTGACTGTTTTATTGTGAAGCCTAAAGATCAAACTTCAAATTAATTGACTTGCTTTTGGGAGATGAAATGTTTTGGCTTTGTCTTGTCAAGCAGCCTGTCAAAGATGAGGTTCTTTCATGCCTTCTTTCAGCTGTCAGGGCAGGAGTTTGAAACTTCAACATGTAGCATAGTCAGGGATGCATTTGACTGTCTCGTAAAAGTGTACTCAAATTTAAGCACCTCTGTTCCATGAGTCTGATCTAGAAATTGCATTGTTGCAAGTTAAATTTGTTGCTAACCTAATTCAGTGAAAGTGAGGAGTGAATAGGAGCTTCCTCACATCTCCTTCATTGGCAACCTGAAATTAAACTTTTAAGCTGCTCTGAGGAGACACCATGACTTCAATGGGAAATGGGGAACAGAGGTAATATGGGGAAGGTATGTATATGAAAGAGAATGGAGAATTTGCCTTGGGCCTGTGAGAATAAAAGGGAAAATGGGAAAAGGAAATGGGAGACTTGGCAGGATAGTAAGGGAGGCTTGAGGAAAGCTGAAGAAAGTAATCTTGGTGGGCAGGAGGATGGAGAAGTGAGAAAATAGAACATGAGCAAATGTCAGAGGGAGTAAGGAAGGTATTTGGATGTGAAGAATTGAGAGAACTGTAAGGGACAGGCATGTTTGCCACGTAAATCATGTACATAATTGAAGCTGTTATTCCTGAGTCACTCAGTATTTCCTTTTTTAATGTAAACAAACTGAAAATGCTAATAAAAATGTCTCCATGTCCAGTGGAGGACCATATTGATTATAAATAGTCATCTTCTGTCCTATTTGAATATGCAGTTGAGGGTGCTGCTTTGTGGAGCAAATAGGCTTCCAGTGAGACATGCAATACAAGTGCTATGTTGGAGACATATGAGCCAACACATCCCCATTAAAATGAAGTTAAAGAGAGAAATAGGATAAAATCCAGTACAGTGCATTGTGGTGTGGTCTATACTGCAATAATATAATAGCTTTCTGAGAGCATTTTCAGACAAATAAAATGTAACATCTCTCATCTGGCTGGACTTGAGTAGAGCCTTGATTCAGTGCCTTGTGAGAAAAAGAGGATGTAGGTTAGAGAAGGATCGAGGAGGGGAAAGAAATAGGCTGTAGGAAAGAAGACAGTATGTAATATTGAAAGAAAACATTTGTTTAGGTTAGCAGCAGCTAATCTTGTTTAATGTTTTCAGCAGTGGTTATGACAGAGAAGTAGAGCTCTGATGAGTCACAGTTGGAAGATCTTGTCCATAAGAGAGGATTGTGTCAGTGTCCATAAAGGATTGAAATAATATACATGGGAACAACTATCACAGTATAAAAATTGAGACATCACCATTGAGGCTTTTCTTATTAGACTAGGATTTGAAAAGTCCCAAGAGAAAGAAGGGCTTGGGCTGCTTGATCATAAAATGGCAATGAGCAACCAGAACAGACTGAATCACAACAAAGAAAATGCAATCTAGGATATGTTGGGATAGGTATTTACAGTACAAAATGGAGGAAGTGTTACTGCCTTTGCTAAGGCAATAGCAAAATGTTTTGAGGATCATACAAGATTTTGGTTGTCCATATGCAAGAAAGATACAAACTGTGACAGCTGCAAAGAGACTGATGGTACTGGAAAGCAGTCTTTGGAGGCTGTGTCTTGCATATTGCATATAGTGGAATAAAGCCTGAAAGAAGGTGAGGTGTCAATGTTTATTAAAATAGGAAAAAGCACCACTGGGGAGTTTGGAAACAATTTAAGTGTAAGGCCATTGTTGGCACAGGAGTGAATTGGTGCAGATGGGTCATAAATAAAATTAATCTGGAAATTAAGTATTGTAAGTTAGTATTAGAGCAGTGAGTTTCTGAAACATCCTCTGAACCAATATGGTGTAAACAAAATGCTTGCCTGCTTCTGAAAGGCAAGTTAAGGTCCTGAATTACATGGTTATGGGATAGCAAGGCTGCATGTGATAAAACATGCAAAAGTCTGTTCTTCTGCAGAATCTACATGCGTAACTCTGGAGTCTGGCTTATCTAATTGGCTTATATCAAGTACTTAAAATCAGTGGAAGGGAATTAAGTTTAACATTCTTGGCAGGAGACTAATCAGTAAAATAATGTAGCTTTTCACTTCTCTAATTTTAGATGTGATGTGGGTTATTTTGTAGTGTGTGTGATGGCATGATACTTGATGAAAACTCAAGGAACTTTTCTAGAAGTCTGTGGTTTTGGTTTTTTTTAACCTTGTCATTTGTTTTGCTGATCAGCTCGTATGGTACCCCATACTGGTACAAGGGGAAAAAAAAATATCTGCCCCTCTAACAGCAAAAGTGGCATAGTAATGAAAAATGTTTTTTTAAAAACACATTTTATTTTTCAGAGTGGCCAGCCATTCTATACTACTTTAACTTAATGTAGCGTCTGTATTTCTAATGTGTTTGTGTGTTTGGAAAATAATCTAGTATGGTGTTCGTAGTGTTATTACACTTCATTTTTTATGTCTGTTTTACAGCCTGTTCGACACTTGAAATATTCATCCTTTAAGAAATCCTTGCTGGGCAGTGTTTCTGACAGTGGAAATGTAACTCTTTGGGATGTAAATAGCCAGAACCCGTATCACAATTTTGAAAATGCTCATAAAGCACCAGCTTCAGAAATCTGCTTTTCTCCAGTCAATAAGCTGCTGCTTGTAACTGTAGGTTTGGATAAAAGAATTATTCTCTATGACACTTCAAGTAAAAAGTGAGTATTTTAAAGACCTTTTGATTTTTGGAAGGATCCTTGTTTTTTGTGAAATGAAAAGGCATGCCTAACTATGAAATGAAACATTTAATTCAGACCATATTCAGAATGGTTGAAGTGGTTGGCATATTGCTACTGGAGAACCTGTCCCATAGTCCATTTTGCTTTTTTATTTAAAAACCAGACAACGCCCCCAAATAAACACTTAAAAAGATCCCAAGGCATGTGGCAACTAATTGAAGTGCTACATACAAGTGACCACTCTGCACTGCTTGTGTGGGGGCTTTTCTTGTTGATACAGAGTAAATAGCTTCTGTAAGGGGCAGTACAGCTTGTGAGGACCTTCATGCACCTGATCTTAGTTTGTCCGCTTTTCTCCTTCAAGATAGAAGGCACAACTGTGGTGCACAGAGTTGCTGACATAGCAGTCCTTAAATATTATAGAATCTTAGAATGGTTTGGTTTGGAAGGGACCTTAAAGATCATCTAGTTCCACCCACCTGCCATGAGCAAGGACACGTTCAACTAGACAAGGTTGCTGAAAAGCGCTGTCCAATTTGTTCTTGAACACATCCAGGGATGGGGCAGCCACAACTTTCCTGAGCAACCTGTTCCAGTGTCTCACAACTCTCACAGTAAATAATTATTCCCTTAAATATGGTATTTATAGATAATAAATAGAGTATTGGTTTGAAAAGAAGGAAGCATGGGGCATAGGTGATGGGACTGTGTAATAAGAGGGTAGGACAAGGGGTTTCATGGTTCTAGTGTGAGTTGTGCTTTCACTCTAGCTGAATAAAAGCAGGAATCTGGCTCCTAGGCAGACTAGGACCTGAAGTTGTTCCTAGAGTTGTGGGAAGATTAGAGAATATAGGCTTGGGAAGCTAAATGATGTACATAGTATCATTGCTACGTAAAATTATGACAGTAAATCGTGTTGGTGTCAGAGCTGCTGTTGTGAAGGCAGTTTGGTCCTGTCCTAGCAGAATTTTGTGGGGGTACATGCAGTCTTTAATTTGTTAAGCAGGAATGTGTAGCATAAGCCTAATCCACTGTTCCATAAGGTATTTCCCTGAATTTACTTGGCACTAGAGAAGTGGAATTACTGACCCCTAGCTGAATTATGAATGCTTTTGTTTTATTTTATTTTTAGATACTCTGTTTTGAAAAGTCTAACTTTTGAACTCTAAAAGCTTCTTTATCCTGTCCTTTCTCCTATTTGAAGGTTACTGACAACGATAGTAGCTGATTTTCCTCTGACAACAGTAGACTTCATGCCTGATGGTACTACTTTGGCTATAGGATGTTCCCGGGGAAAAATCTGCCAGTATGACTTAAGACAACTGACATCACCAGTGAAAACAGTTACTGCTCACAAAGGCTGTGTGAAATGCATACGTCTTCAGTCCAGTAGCACTTTTTCCAAGGTAAAAGCCTTTCCTTTTTATCGGTCAATATGTAAATTAATGAAAGTTAAGCATAAGTTTAAATTCTAAAAAAAAATGTTAGCATTCCATTTCTAAGCATTAATGATGCCAACAAAAGTGGTTCACGCCAACGTAGAAATTGTAAACTGCCCGGTCTTCAGTGCCATTTTAAGGTTTTTTAATGTGGAATTCCCCCCCACCACACTCTGTTTTCAGTAAGTGAAACTTTAGTCTTGAATTTGCTTGTGTGAATATGCTGCCATTGCAGATTGGTTTGTGGCACCTTAGACTCATTCATAGGCAGTAGCAGAAAGGTTTATGGTGGCCCTTCCGCTTAAGAGGAAGACATGCAGCTCCCTGTCTTAAGGTATTTTGCATGGTCTTATATATGATCTTTTGCAGGCATAAATACATAGTGAAGTTGATTAAATAATAGAGAAGGCTTAAGAGGTTTTTCCAAGACTTAATTAGGCTCTACTGTAGCCAGAAATCCCACTGCCCCTTCAGTGGAGACAGGGAGAACCTTTGAAGGTTATTCTTTACTTCTCTTCTAGCACTTACTGCTAGTGGTTGACTGTTTGTCCAGGGTTCAGCCATAACATTTATTTTTCTTCTTCTTAGTAGGTGGTGCAGTGTTGTGTTTTCAACTTCAGTTTGAGAACAGTGCTGATGACACACAGATATTTTCAGTTGTTGCTCAGTAATGCTTACCCTAATCAAGGACTTTTCAGTGTCATGCTCTGCCAGTGAGGAGGGGCGCAGGTAGCTGGGAGGAAGCAGAGAGATCCAAACTAGCCAAAGGGGTATTCCATACCATAGCATGTCATGCCTAGTATATAAACTGGGGGGAGTTACCCAGAAGGCCCAGATTGCAGCTCAGGTTGGGCTGGGTATCGGTCAGCGGGTGGTGAGCAGTTGTTTTGTGCATAACTTGTTTATTGTTTTGTTATTTTTTTTTCCCCGCTCTTAGTTTTATATTCTCTCCCATTGTTATTTCCCTTATCATTATTATTATTGCTGGTGGTGGTAGTAGTAGTTTTGTATTATATCTCTTCACCATCCTGCTGGGAGCAGTGGGAGAAGGAGGGGAGTGAGCAAGTGGCTGCATGGATTTGAGTTACCAGCTGGGCTTAAACCACAGCACTATTCCTTTGCAATTTAGAGTCCTTAATAATGTAATTTATTATTAATTTTTTTTTTTTTTTTTTACCTCTTATCCCTAAACCTAGGATCAAAATCAGCTCATGCGAGGACACTGCATTGTTTCCTTAAGTTCTCTTGCTATTCTTTTGCAGGTCCACACAGTGTTCAAGTAATAATACAGATGTTTCCCAGGTTCTTTGAAATTACATTAAGATACTTTTTTAAATATTTGTAAAGGCATGTCTCCTAGGCAACCTTTGCAACTTGAACTGAAGGTTGGGTTTGGTTTTTTTTAGTGTTTTGAAGGAGAAATACTCGCTTATATTTTTACTTTTAGCTGAAGGAATAATAACTTCTCTTTGTTCTATTTTTTTTTTTTCAGTCTAACCTTACGAGTTCTTCAAATAAACCTGTATCCAAAAAAGTGGAAGTCAAAGCTGGTAGTAATCTTGGAGGAGTTCAAAATACTGGTATAAAAAACGTTGCCTCTCAGGCGTCAGCAACAGTTTCATCTGTGACACTGCCAAAAGAGAATAAGGGAGGAGAGGCTCTTCAGGAGAAAACAGGTAGTGTCCTCTTCCTGCTCTTACAATAATATTAGGCATAATGTAGATGGTGGAAGGAGTACTTTGTGCCTTGACCATTACAGTATACAAATTTCATTCAGGGAAGGGCATTTGTTTTAAGGAACTGCATGTGCATGCATGTGCATCTGCACCTTCTTTTCTCTCTCCTGCTGGGTTAGACAGACTATGAGACTGTGGGAAGTGAATTGGGAGCTACTTCAAGCTTTAGACATGTGAAGTCTAGAATTCTGGACTTGAAGTAAAAGTATGTATTTAAAGGAGAAAACTATGGTAATATTGTGGGGCTCTCTTGCATTCTGACTTCCTGTAGATTTTGTTTATGTACATGATGTATTTTTGGATGTACTTTTTTGTATGGAATGCAGAGCTAATGAATTGTAATTCTATTAATAAGCAGGAGTAACAGGCCTTATCTAAAAAAGTCAACCAAACAAAGCACAGGGAAAAAGAAACCTAGCCTAAAAATCCAAGTGAGAACTGAACTGTATTTTTGTGTGAGGCATGACTCCAATATCACATGGTAGGAAAGATGTTAAATATAGTTGCAAGTATGATTAGTTGTATAACCGTGCTTGCTATTTATGCTTCTGAAATTAACAAGTTCTTTACAAGAATTCTGAGCATTATTCTAAATTTCTGCCACTGTGTGAAATGTATTCTTAAGATTTTATTGAATTCAGGAGTTCTGATTTCAGTTCTGGTCATATCCGTTTACACTGTTAGTTTGATTCATGGAAAAAGAAAATCTTCAAACCATTTTAATGCAACAGCACTTTTTCCCTCTGCTTTTTAAATAAGAAGAAATACATTCAGCAACAGTAACTAGGCAATAAGCCACTGCAGCCCGTAGAGACTTGTATTAATGACTTCCCTTGGGCGTGCCGTGAAGTACAACGTGAAGTAGAATGCTTCCTATGTATACAAGAAATGTTACTAATCAACATGACTGAATGGTGTGTAAAATTTGATTTCTGTTAAAATACATGTTTTATTAACTTTCTTTGAAGATGTAGTAGCTGTTACCCCTTAGCAGAACCATGCATAATATATAAATATTTTAAGAAAATAAAGGCTCACCAAGTAAAGCAGATATTTTTCATTGAACTGAGTGTTCACTAGAAGTAAAGACCTCTGTGAACTTCAGAAGATGGAGTCTTTATACTTAAAAATGGTAATGGATGAGGGATCACAAACTGTATTTGTTCTGTGGAAGCTCTTCTAGACCCTGATTATGGGCTTTAATTTTGGAGAAATAAGGGGCATTCGATTAAGCAATTTGACAGCATATTTAAAATAAAAAAACAGCTCTTCAGACAGCTGTAAAATACCTGTGATAAAAAGCCCCAGATTATTTATAAGTACAAAAGTATAAATAAAGTCAGAATGTGATGAGAAGTTTGGATGTACTTTGAGTTGGCTTCCCATAAACTTCTGTTTAACAGCCGTCCTCTGGTTTAGGCGCTTACTACGTTCAGATTTACTGGGTAAAAATATACAAAAGACATTTTGCCCTATTTTATATTATGCTTTTTCCATGTAGATTCTCTGTAGATGTTGGCACACGTTGACACTACACTTCTAGTTTAACTTCCTATTTAACTTGCACTAGCAATTGCAGTCCTATGTCACAACTG
Source organism: Coracopsis vasa (assembly GCA_026283785.1). Classification (NCBI taxonomy): domain Eukaryota; kingdom Metazoa; phylum Chordata; class Aves; order Psittaciformes; family Psittacidae; genus Coracopsis; species Coracopsis vasa. The sequence goes on along the minus strand of JANHGB010058750.1, from coordinate 16,388 downwards.
ACATATATGAAGGTGTGGAAAATGTGACATATTAATGCATTTAAAAATGAAACCTTAAACCTGATTCAGGTTCCAGTTTATGCAAATACTTGGACATGCTTAATTGTAGTCATCTACAAAGTCACATTTTGATCACTTGAAAAATTAGTATGGGGAAGAAGTATACATACACCTATACTACTCTATGTATATAGAAAGGTTTTATGAACAATGGTTTGTTAATTTATTAAAGTAGGCACAAAATAAAGCTTTTGTTTGTACAGGTGATATATTTACAGGACATTATTTATGTACTGCATAGCACAGATGCTCTTGGCCCAGTTCTTATCTTATACAAGCAAAACCTAGGCACTTTTTGATTTAGCGGTTTGGTGATGGCAGCATAGCTGCTTGCTTACAGTCCTCATCTGGTTTTCAAACATACTAAATTGTGAAAGTGATTTAGATGGTTATCTTAGCGGTTCAGTTCACTTCTCCATGTATTCCTCATGTAAAAACTGTAGTTTGAATAATTATTGAGCTTATTTTTGGACCTTAGATATGCTTCCATTCTTCAGATGACTGTTCCTTCTACCATGCATAGAAAAGCTAACTTTTTATTCCTTTCCTGATTGAGTCAGGAATGGGGCTTGAGGGTGGATGGGGAAAGGTCTAGGAACAGGTTTCTTTTGTCTACAACTGTAACCTCACTCCAATTTGCTAGTATTAGATATAAGCAGAGAATATCATAACATCAGGTAAACTTTAAAATAGATGTTTCATAGAATTCCCCTTTAGAATGCTTAACGGCCCCAGTGAAGCAAATTTCTTGCAGAATAAATTTAAATTTTGGTAATTTGATTGTGGTTACCTTCTTAGCAGAAGGTGCATTCACCAGTTTTCATTTCACCTGATAGACTGTAAGTTTGCTGCATCCATCATGTAGATCTATCTGAAAATGAGTGCATTATTCAGTTTGGCAACTCTCCCTCTTAAAGAGGACAGGAATGTGACTATCTTATTTCTATTAATAAGTATCGTAACTTTTAGTTATGTTCATCTTTGTTGCCAGCCCAAATGAGGAAGTTAAAGTTGACCCTCTAACTGGAATCTGTAGAAGGTTCTAATGTGCTTTTTGCACTCACCAGGCATCATGATTGCTGTGAGATTGTTTAGGGATAACTTATGTTATTTTTGGCAAATATCAATTACTAACTGACTGTTATTGTCCTTTTAAGGTTTTCCCCATAGTTGCAGCTTGGATGTGATTCCATCTAAAGAAACAGATCATGGGAGAAGTGCTGATAATATTAATGTCAGTCGAAGTAGTTTAGGAGATGTGTTTTCTCCAATCAGAGATGGTGAGTTGTTAATACTGAAATCTGTAAAGCATCATTCATCTACATATGTCATGACATTTTGACGTTGTGTGTTACTGGCCACTCTACCTATTTGGTATTTTGATTTGTCTTTGATTATGAACTCAATGCAGTGATGTGAATATTGGTGTAGGCTTCGTTTAATAAACAATTTGTCTGTGTTCTGCTATTTTGTAGACATTACTGCAAACAAAGTAAATGAAGATCCTCAAGGAAAAGGAGATGGTAAATACACTTTCAGTACATTTTTCTTTGATAGTGATAGGCCTTTGAAGGCCTATGCTAGTTCTTACATGCTAATTTTGTTCTACCATTGAAAATAAGCAAACAGTGAAAGCGGACACTGAAAAAACTGAACTTTTCTGTAAATTGTCTAACACAGTGAAGTGCTAAGACACAACATGTTAATAAGAAATGAAGAGTACAATCCTAAAGTGATTCTGTTTTTCCTTTATGCAATTTATAGTGATATATAGAGGCTTCTCTTGGTTTATTACTTTCATACAGATAGTGACAGCATAAGTTGGATTTAAGGGTTTAGTTTCTGTGGGGTGCATTTTGGGTGATTTTATTGGGTTTTTTGTGGGTGTGCAGGTGTTTTAATTGTGAGATTGATTTAGCTGTATGTTTGTTTTTTTCACCTCTGTGTTTCACCATTCCTTCTTCATTTCAGGTGTGGATTTTCAGTCTTACATTTTGGGTGTGGATTTTCTCCCACATCTCACCACTGCCTTTCAGGTAAAAAGAAACCCTGTGGGCAGTAGTGCACAAGGAGTACGGTCCAGCCCATTACCTGCACTTGTAGGGTCTACAATTAAAGAAGAAGAAGAACATCCAGAGGCAGACACAAAGAAAATAAGTCTTGGAAAACAAGAATCTAAAGAACAATTAAAGCAGGTATGCTATTTTAATGCCTATATGTGATCTTTTTAGAAATTTCACAGAATACTATGACTTGAAGGAAAGTTCCGTAATAGTGTCCCATCTAACCTTGTTTTGTGACTCCGTTCACACTAGTGACAGATCTGTAAAATGTTGTGCAGTTTGAGTGTGTTGGCCTTCAGCAGTGGAACATAAATGTATGCTTCTCTTAAATAAGCTCGGGTTACAAGAGTTTATATGAAACAAAACTGGGCTGGCCTAAAGAATATTTTTATTTTTCTAGAAAATCATAGAATGATTTGGTTGGTAGGGGCCTTAAAGCTCATCTAGTTCTAACCCCCTGCCACAGGCAGGGGCACCTTCTATTAGAGCAGATTGCTCAAAGCCCCATCCAACCTGGCCTTGAACACTGCCAGGGATGGGGCAGGCGCAACTTCTCTGGGCAACCTGTGCCACCCTCATAGTGAAGAATTTTTTCCTTATATCTAATCTAAATCTACCCTCTTCCAGTTTAAAGCCATTTCCCCTTGTAAAAAGTCCCCCTCTAGATTTCTTATAGACCAAGAAGGTCTTGTAGGTCAAGAATGAGCACTAGTTGGTGGCACCACTATGACTGTTGTTTATTAGGTCAATTCCACCCTCTTCTTTCCCTATCTGCATCTAAGATATCTTTGATACGCTTCTGCAGAGACCCTACCTTCTTTTGCTTCACTTTTGAGAAGTCTGAGTTGGCTAGGAATGATGTTTATAATATCTCCACAGAATGTTTGATATGAAAATTTTGTGCCTTTTGTGCTCTTTTCTGTCTGCGTGCACTTGAGGCAATTTTGAATATTTTAGCAATCCATTTTTAAGATGTCTTGCTAGAAAACAAAAAGCATGTATTTGTAAGTTCTTAAAAATATTTGCAAGTGTGTTCCTGAAAACAAAGTCTTCAAGTGCAATTAGGTAATTGTAAGAAGTAAAGTTAGTATTTTTTTTATTGTTGCTTTTATTTTTAGGGTCAGCTTTCACAATCGAGTTCATCAAGTGCAGAATCTGTAACTTTAAGTCCTCCACCATCATTCACTGCTGTAAAGACTTCTGATACAAATGAAAGACTAGTGAAGAATATTCAGGCCCATCCTGCGTATGATCTACCAGTAAATGGTACTACCTCAACAAGTAAGTTGATCATTTTGATTGTAAACTGATACGAAACCTGATAAAATTGCCTTAGCATGAAAACAGAACATCCGATGTTGCTGCTTCTTTAAATCCAGTTAGACCTCCTAGAATATCTGTAGTTGCCTCTGAAAAGACTCAGTCTAACTCTATTTTCTTTTCTTTTTACTAAGTAATATTTGAGGTAAAATACTGACAAGCCTCAAGACAAATAAATCTTGTACTCCATTACACGGATTTTGTTTGTTTGTTGTAAACATTATTTATTTATGTTTAATTGTAAAGGTCCAAAGATAACATCACCGGTCGCTGCTGGAATTGCAAGTTCATTGTCAGAAAAAATAGTAGAAAATATTGGGAGTAGCAGACCAAATGCACCTCTGACATCATTCCAAATAAACTTCATTCAGAATATGATACAAGAAACAATGGATGACCTCAGGTACTGGTATTCATGCAGGATGTTTTTGTTTTCAATGGCATGCTTTCTTTGTAAGATATTTGAGGGTCTGCTTTAAGAAATTTCTACTTGCGTTAGAAAATGAAACCATTCATAGCCCTAATCTCAGAAATCTAGCTCTGTTGACTGATCAAACTACTGTCTCTGAAGGCAGTTAATGCATGGCTTTGCTAACATGTTTTCAGAATGAGTGTCTGAATAATTTTTGGGTGGTAAATTTATCTGCATAACAAGGTCCTTACTGCCTTCATGAAACCTCGTGCTGATTTCTTTCTCTCCCCACTCATACCTCATCCCGGCAGGAGAAATCTCTCTTAAGTTTGACACTGTGAAGAGTTTGATCTAGACAGTTGACTTGTATTGGCTATGATTGTGGTTAGCTTGGCATGTATAAAGTAAAATACTACGTGTATTTTTACTGGTGAAGTTTTACATTTAACAATGTCTGTGCAGTAAGTGATGGTGTCAGATTACTGGGTGTTTGTAGATACTTAACTAACATTCCACTTGTCATGAAAGAAGTAAGTCAAATTAGCATGGATTTAGAGTGGAGTTTGAAGCAGGTGGAGCTGTTGAGGGAGTTGTATCTAGGGGATCATTGGCTAACACATGTTTTAAGGTGAAGTAGGTTGACTGAGATGATGGAGGGGAAAAGGATTGCTGGGCAGGGGAAGTATTGCTGTCTTGATGACAAAAAGCAGTGCAAAACTAGCTTAGTAGGTCTGTGTGCTATGGCTATTCTGTGTCTGCCAACAGAAAAATACATTGAATACTTTTAAATATCTTGAAATAAGAATATAGTATAGTAAAAATCCCCTGTGTTGACCTTTTGCAATTCTTCCCCCAGAGAAGCATGCCATCGGGATATTGTGAATTTGCAAGTGGAGATGATCAAGCAATTCCATGTGCAGTTGGTATGTATAAACAGCATGATGGGAAATACATTCAGTTTTCATTTTAGTAATACCAAGGCATGCCCACTTCTCAAAACTGAAAGTCAGTTTTGCTTATTACAAACAAGAAAGGGAGGATTGGATGTGAAGGAGGAAGAAACTGTGAACTGGAATCTGTTAAACTGTTTTATGCTTGATAAATAAAGGGAGCATATGCATTGGGAAGTTACCATGAATTCCATATTTCAGGAGTTATAAAAAGACAAAAGGGAGACAAACTCAGCTGTCATTTTGAAAGGACTAAGGGCTGGAGTAAGGAAGAGGGATGGAATTCAAATAGAAAGCTTACTTATAGGTACTGCATTGCATACTGAACTATGTTCTTTAGCTTCACCTTTTTGTGAATCTTTGTTCTTTTGATCTGCATTACAAAGACTTTGTCTGGGTACTGAACATTTTAATGGAATCTCTATTAGTAGATTCTCATCCAGAAGAAGTGCAAAATATCCTTTGATAAAATATTCACTAATGTATAAATGATCAAAATACTGTATGTCAGTATAAAAAAAATTATCTTACTTTTCTTAGCAAAATTTTTAAAGAACAGTGTTATCTACGTTATTTAATTTTCAAAAGGGATATGAAAATGGGTAGGGTAAAACTGGAATAATTAACTTTATAGCTACTGACTGGGACTTTTTTCTTTTCTCTAGAATGAAATGCATGCTTTACTTGAAAGATATTCTGTAAATGAAAGCTTAGTAGCTGAAATTGAGAGACTACGAGAGGAAAACAGAAGATTGAGGACTCATTTCTGAAAGATTTACACTGCTAATTTTATTAGCATGAACTCACTACAGGTGGTGTGTTGCTTATGACAGATCATCCATCATCACTGAAGTATTGTATGAAGACCTGCTATTATTTTGAACATGAGTCTTTTTTTCTAAATAAATGGTGCAAGATACTACATGTAATTATAAAAATTGTAACTGATAAGCACTGTAAAAAGAACGTTTGCGTATTCATGCTAACCACCTTGAAATACAGCCTTCTAATAGAAAAACTAAAAGGGTAAGTACATTATCAGAGTTCTAGCAATATGTGAAGTGCCTTTTTACAAACAAAATCAAACCAGGACGGATGCCTTTTCTGTAAGAATTTTTGGCTATACCTACTTTTCTAGCTGCTACTTTATTTTACCGCTGTCAGAAACAATCACTGTAGCTTGCCTTTTGGATACTTTTCTTGGAGAAAAAGGGGAGAGAAAGCTCATCTTCTGCGTGATATGGAGCCTTGTTTGTAAGGAGCTGGAAAGTACAGTATTGGTTAACTTTATGCAACTGGCAACTTTTACCCTGAGTAAAACTAAAGCTTGAAAATATTCCCAGATTCAGTGCTATGATCCTTCTTATTATATTCGTATGACTGAAATTTGTGCATGTCTGCTGTAAACTTTATTGTTGCAAATATGGCTTTCACTACACATGGAGATTTTTGTTACAACATTAGCAATGAAACTAGAATTCTTTTTATTTACATTTATTTGTCATAGCTTGTCCAATCTGACTGCAGCTTTAGACTTCCACATGTCAGTATACTCAGCCATTAATAATATACCATTGTGTAGATGCAGTCTTTCAGTTTCTGACTTGAGCATCTTTTGGGCCCTCTCCTGCTTCCTTTTTATTCATAGTGGACAACACAATATTGAGCAGTTGTGTTGCAGTTTTGCCTCTTGCCACTTTAGCGTAATTGTAGCCTTTTTGTGATAGCTGCATACCAAATCTAACCAGTATCTCAGCTATATGATTAACATAACAAACCTTAAGGAGAAGTCATTACTTCAGTAGCATAATGGTATCATATTTGTGTGTAAACAGTTCTGAAATGAAGCTCAGTATGAAGTTCTGAATCTGCTGAAGTTCATGGGAGGTTTTGCTTGGCCTTTATTTGTGCCAAGAGATTAAATTAACACTTCAATTTTAAATTAATTTTAAAAATTAAACATTAATTTTAATTTATATTAAAAACTTCTCTGAGAGACTCCTACACGTGCTTCTTGCTATTTAAATTGTTCGGGAGGCTTCTGAATTTTCACGATATTTTGTTTTCTTTCCACACAATCAAAACTCAGAACCAGGAAAGTCTGAGAACATGGTGAGTTAATTAGTTACAACATCTGGTGTTTAAGTCCATGATGGCACTCTTGAGAAAGCCATAACATATAGTGTAACTTATTTTTATATGTTGTAAAACTTAAAAACCCCAAACCCTGTGTATACCTTTCCTCTTATTTTTAACTTTTTCTAAAAAGAGACTGTTCCTTTTTTCATGTCATTTAATGACAAATACAATCTTGTAGCAAAATGAGAGTGTTCAAGTAGCCTTTAATATTAGGGACAGGACTTGAAATGTTTGCAGTTCTACTGCTTTTATAAGCTTTTAAAATATTTCTGTATCACATCTAACTTCATAGTGAATGGAAGCCAAGTACATAAAAATTTTTTTAGTAACTTAACACACAGTGTAGAGAACTTTATTTTATAAGATCCTAGGATGTATAAGCTTGACACATCGACCACACAATTCATGAAAACAATAGTAGTTGAAGGTAGCAGACATATCTTATTGTTCTTCTACACACTTTGCAGTGCTAATGAAGTAAACCTCACATACATGCTTCTCTTGATTTGTTCCCCAAGTGCTCTTGTGAGTGTACCCAGATAACAGCAGGGAATCAGACATGTATCTTGGGTATTTGGCTTGTAGATAATTTGTTTTCTTGACTCAGAACTGCATAATGTTTTTCGTAATCCCCACATGGAGGTGAGTATAGCAAGAGTGATTAAAATGAGATATTTCTGCCTTTTTAAAAAGATTTTTAGGGCTTTTTTCCATATCCCAGGATTGCTTTAGTGCAGGTAGCTACACATGCCAGGTGGAGACCCATTATACCTACCACTGTATGGGTTGGTTTTGCCTTGTACACAAATCTGATTTGTATGTTGAAATAAAGCTTGTTTTAACCTTTTTGAGAAAAAAAAGGTGTGTTGACCTACTTAAAGAGAATAATCTATATTGGAGTTGTTCTACCTTAGCAGGCATAAGCCTGATCCATGAATATGTAGAGATCTACCTAAAATTCTTCAGTAATCTCTCTTCTGCCTCTGTGGGTTCATGTAGTGCATCAAATCATTTTCACTGAATGTTCACATTACCTCATGCTTCTGTAGTAAAGAGCAGATGTGCAGTTCCCCTCTCCAACTTGGCAACTGTTACAGCCATGACAGAGATCACCTTCACAGCTAAAAACAAATGTGTAATAAGTAATGTTGGGGGGGGAGGGCGGAATCTTGTCTCCCAAGCTCCTGGTGAGTTAGAGATCCTGCATATTCCTAACACTTCTGGATGAATTTGGAAGTTGCTCACTGCCCCTTCTATACAAGGAACAAGACATCCAAAAAGGAAGAAAGTGCTTTACAGACTGCATTGCCAAACTGTAAAGTTCCTGTATAACTCTGGATACTAAACCTTAAGATGAAAAATAGTCACAGATAATTTGGATACAGAAATAACAGATCTGATACTTGGTGGATGCTTATTGACTGACAGGTGACATGTAATATGCTTGCCCACCACTTGTGTTTGTGAGTGCTGCTGGTGTGTGTTAAGAGCTGCATCTTCTGATTGGGCTCAATATGGCCATTTTTACATTGCCTCTTGCAGAGCATCCTAGGGAAGCAAAATAACAAATTCTCTTAAGAACAAGGTGTGGAAAGAATCTCATACTCTTCCTTGAGCATCCTGGGCCAGGCACTGGCAAAGATAAGATACAAGGCCAGAGAGACAAGAATAAAAAGTTCTGAAGTGTTTTCAAGATGAACTGTGAAATCAGCTGTGAGTCTGCACATGTCTCTGCAGAAAAGAAAGTACAGGCCCTACCTGTCTTCTGACAGTTCCTGTTTTCATACTTGTGACTGGCACAGCTGTAGGACAAGGAAACACAACAGTGGAATCATATTCAATGAATATTTCAAAAGTCATTGTAAATCCATCCTTTTTAGCTCAGTGATATATTTGTTGGACTAAGAGCCATGAGAAATAATTATGCAGGTGTGGACAATGATCCATCATAACTAGTACGGTGTCTGCAGCAGTTGCCAATAACACTTTCTGTTAAATAGTCACTTTTAGTTATGGGTTCATAGGAGATGTTTTTGTCCTGTGGAAAGCTAGCCTGTGGTTAGAACACATACCTACTGTTTTCAAAATAAACTGATAAGCTTTTTGGGGCAGGCAGTGCATATGATAAACTGGCTTTTCAAGAGCGTCTTCATGAGATGGGGAGGAAGGGGTGATTACACAAGAAAAATTATTCTTGGTCCAGAAGACACCTCAGATTTTAGAGTAAGCTTGGAAACCGACACTAAATCTCTGGAAACTTTCAGGTTATTCCCTCTTCACCTGGATTTAGACAACCAGTGACTAAAGCAAAGGGAAGAGAAGTGTAGACTGCTGATATTTATTCCTTAGCCTCACTGGTACTTAAAACATTCCAACCTAAACTCAAGTCGAAAGTGTCCTTCTTTCATCTCTATAAGGACTGGAGATGTTTGCTGGCGTGACGACTGCTCCTTCTTCTTCCAGACTGTGCCCATCTTGAAGCAGTTGTGGTCTCCAAAAGCTGATGCAGCATGAACAGTAACACCTATAGTGTTTTGGGGCTCCACAATGTCAGAACTTTGTGTCTGGCTTGGGGCTCTAAAATGGGCTGATCAGTGTCCTAATGCACGCACTCTCCATTATGTACTAGCATTAGCAGTTCTCAAAGACAACTTCCCAGCTTTGTGCTGGCTGCTGTCCCACGCAGTCACTGGCCTAGCTGTAGACACAAATGCCTTTGGTGGGAGTTTCAAACTGTCACTGTACCTCTGAGGATCATGTGAAATCTGTTTGAGCTGTAGAAACTTCTGCTGTCCTTATTAGCAGAATATTCTTCTCCCTTAGTTCTAAGAGGTCACAGCGAGTCGCAGCACAAATGGTCACGCTTTGGGCTCTGCACCTCTCTTGAATTCGTCATCTGCTTTCTCACTCTTGCTAAAAATACCAGGGCTCATGCAATTGAAAGTTGTTATGGTTGCCATCCAATTTCTTATGCTACAAAGTTGTGTCACTATATGGAAATTTCTGAGACAATGCTCTTCCAGCCTATTATTTTGCAAGAATGATAATTCTGATTTAGTCTTTTCCTCCCTACTTGTCCTCTGAGTAATGGCAAAGGAAACAAATTACACCAAGAAAAGGACACTTGAGAAAAGAACACAATTTCCTATGCAGGTTATTTACATACAAGTGCCTTTGCAGGTTACAAAGACACGTATAGTAGCTAATACAGGGCAGAAATGTTTCAGAATTAGTTTTAAAAATCAGTGCTATAAATAAATACTAGTGCTCAGTTGCATTACTACAGCACTGCTTACCAGAATGGCTGAATACCAAGAGGTGTCCACCTAGAGTTATTTTTTATGATTACCATATTGCAGAGGGTGAGCTGTTTTCTGAAGAGCAAGGTCTTCATATTTTCATAGGGTCTCAGACTCGCCAATCAAAATTTAGGGCAAACCAATACAATTGATCCTTTCTTGAAAGTTTTGGGCTCAGTAGATGGGATTGTCCCCCTAATTTCATAGCTTCTAAACTTAAACAGTTCTGGGTTTATGCTGTTCCAGTACTCATCGCTAAACTTCCTTATCAATCACAGAATCACTTTATCCTTAGGGTTGGAAGAGACCTCTGGAGATCATCCAGTCCAACCCCCCTGCCAAGCCAGGCACCTAGAGCAGTTTATACAGGAACTTGTCCAGGTGGGTTTTGAATGTCTCCAGAGAGGGAGACTCCACAACCCTCCTGGGCAGCTTGTTCCAGTGCTCTGCCACCCTCAATGCAGAGAAGTTCTTCCTCATGTTGAGATGAAACTTCTTGTGTTTTAGTTTATGGCCATTGCTCCTTGTCCTGTTGCTGGGCGCCACTGAAAAGAGTCTGACAGCATCCTCCTGGCACCTGCCTTTGAGATACTGATCTGCACTAATGAGATCCCCTCTCAGTCTGCTCTTCTCTAGACTAAACAGGCCCAGCTCCTGCAGTTTCTCCTCATAAGAGAGATGTTGCAGACCTCTGGAGCATCCTCTGGACTCACTCTAGCGGGTCCATATCCCTCTTGTGCTGGGGGCCTCAGAGCTGAACCCCTGATCATCTATCATCACGCTGGACCCTCTCCAGTACCTCCTTGTCTTTCTTGTACTGAGAAGCACAGAACTGGACACAATACTCCAGATGTGGCCTCACCAGGGTCAGCAGAGGGGGAGGATCACCTCCATCGACCTGCTGGCCACACTCCTCGCGATGCAAAATGCTGATGCATTTTGTCTACTTGAATAAATAAAATGGTGCAAGATCTATCTAATGCTTTATCTGCTGCTTACTATCATCCACTCAAGTTTTAGATTTCCAACATTGCACAAGTGTCTGCAGGTTTGTCCTATGGTTCTATTAAGTCACTGAAGTCTATCCTCTTGCCAAGAACAGGCAGCAAGTCTTAAAAATTAAGGCAAATTTAAATTCAATAGACCCTGTGTCCTCATGCCACAATACACAAAATTCTTTCCATGCCACACTGGCCTTAAAGACATTGATGCAGTGCTGGAGCTCCAACTCCCACTCTTCCCCACACTGTGGGGATGGAGTGTCACTATGCTGTACCCAAAATACTTGTCCCATGAGTCTGACATCTTATCTGCTCCTCTGGCTGTGGAAAATCCACTGAGTCCCTGCCTCTCAGCAATGGCAGAAGCAATTACAAGTCTCTTCCCCTGCTCCTAGACACCCTCTCCAGGGTGGTGCACAGCAAAGCCTCATTCTGCCCATGACCCTGCTGCAGGGCTTCCTTCCGCATGGAATATGCTCCACCAGATGGAGGACACAACATGAATCCAGACTCATTTTGCATGGCATGTACGCGTGGGGCTCACTAATACCTACATAAATGCCACTTCTTGTTTCCATAGTAACTTTGATGCTTCAGAATGGGAAAGACAAAAAAGCCAGGAACAACAAGGAGACAATACAGGAGGTAATGTCATGATGTGTTTGAGTTGCCCTGGGCCATTCTGAAATGGCTGAAAACCCAACTGTGATGGACAAATGTTCTCCAATTATCATAGAATCATAGACTCATAGAATGGTTTAGGTTGGCAGGGACCTTAAAGATCATCCAGTTCCAACCCCTCTGCCATGTGCAAGGATACCTTCCACCAGAGCAGGCTGCTCAAAGCCCCATCCAACCTGGCGTTGAACACTGCCAGGGATGGGACATCTACAGCTTCTGTGGGCAAACTGTTCAGTGCTTCACCACCCTCACAGTGAAGAACTTCTTCCTAATGTCTAATCTAAGTCTTTTTGAGTTTGAAGCCAATACCCCTTGTCCTGTCACTACATGCTCCCATCCTCTGATCATCTTCATGGCTCTCAACTAGATTCAGTCAAGCAGGTCCATCTCCCTCTTGTGCAGGGAACAGCAGAACTGCACACAATACTCCAAGTGAGGTCTCATGAGAGCGCAGTAGAGCGGCAGGATTACTTTCTTTGACCTGCTGGCCATGTCCCCTTTGATGCAGCCCAGGATATGGTTGTATTTCAGGGCTGCAAGCACACACTTCTGGGTCATACTGAACTTCTTGTCAAACTAACACCCAACTAATGATGACAGTACGACTTCTGTAATTGCCCCCCCCATAGCTGACTTTGCTCTTTATTTTTGTGGTGGTTTTTAAATGTTACTTTCCACAATCAGGCAAATAATGGTGGCATTGCTGTGACCGTTAGGTGTCTACACTTTTAAGTGCAAGACAGGGGTCAGGGGTATGAAAGGTTTGAAAGCTATGCCATGCGTTTTACAAATACAGGAATTTATGTCTGGAAACCAGTGGGACCATGTGGTTTTTACGGAAGTACAGTGGGACCAAGCAAGATAAGCACTGTTGTACCTTTTTAAAAACCTTTATCTTTTTAGAGCTGAAATGTACTTGAATTTTGTGTAGATAATTGAAAGTTCTTAATTGATGCTGACCTTTCACAGGTTAATGCCAAGTCAAGACAGGCAGTGTATGCATTTATTTCACTGCTTAAAGCAGTTGACATGTGTTTCCGCCTTATTTAAGTGGCACTTGAGTGGCAAACTTCGTGGAATAGTTATACATGGGCGAGGGAATTGGTAGCTTGTCAGTATTTCAATTCCAGCAATGACCAAGGCAAAAGACGAAAGTCTCTTCTCCCACTAGCAATCATCTTTGTCACGAGGTCTCACTCAATGCAAGGGGAAGAAACCGAAATATTTCACATCTAGTTCTTAGATTCCACTGATAATTTGCTCTACTTGCGACTTTTGCCTATTACCATCGGTTTAGTCTCTGCATTCATAGTACCAGAGCTATCGGGAAGAGTACTGAACAGGACTGTGAAGGTTTGTCCTTCTGAGAGATCCAGTGTTGTTACAATGCCTTCAATCAGTTTAGCAGCTTCCTTTCTGGACAGAGAATGTGATCTCAGGGAAGCGTCCACCCTTCGGATCACTGTATTGTGCATACCGTGCCCTCTTCTCCCAGGAATCAAGGCTGGCCTTGGGAAAACTGACTGTACTTGATGATCACAGATAGCATCTGTGGGAAGGAGGGAGAAGAAGAGACACACCTAATGATGACTGAGCAATTAACCTGGCTCACCTGCTAATCTCCTTTGAAGATGGGGACCTTGGAGGTTATCTGCGATTGAAGAGAAACCCCGAACTGCTCCAAGTGCAACTGCTTCTCTCAACTGATATGCTTAAAAACCCCCTTCCTGTAATGCCTGCCTTACAAAGCAGATCAGCTGTTTGTGTTTTTCTGTACTGAAGCTGCTTTTCTAGTCTTTGCTCTTCCTAGTAAATTGATAGGTAGCAACCTAACCCAGGGACCTGCAAGGCTTGGCTAACAGAAGCCAGCTCCAGCTGCAGAGGAAAAGATGGAGACATTTCTCGCCACTGTTGCTGTGTGTTAAGAGCATCCAGGAATGAAAACAACTCTCAGAGGATTTACAGCCCTTGCCACACACTGAGTCACAGCACTGAGGATTCAATAACAGGAGCCCTCCAGGTCCTTGAAATGCTTCTTTCAATGAGCATCCACTCCATCACACCAAGGCTAAGCGTAAACAAACTTTTCTATCCATAACACTTATCTCAGCCACCTATTGGGTTTTTTCCCGATAATGCTGTGCCAAGCTCCAGAAAAGAAAGCAGTAAAGGCAGCTACTCCTGGTACTAGTTCAGCATCAGGGATTAAATTAACAGCCCTGAGGGTGTGATGCCTCGAGTGATACACTTCAGAGGGCTTGCATGAGAGCATTAAAGAAAAAAAAAAAAAACAAAGAAAACAAATCAGAACCTATGGGGTTATGTGATGAAAACTGACACGGCAGAGGTGGAGGGAAGGATGGAGTTAAACGTGCCCCTCTGCTCGGCCTGGGGGACATGAGCTCGCCGGGCTGCGGCCATGGGGCAGGCGGCACAGCCGGCACTCGATTGCTCCCGCACCTCGTTCCGCGCCTCTCTCCTCAGCGTTCCGCGCCCGCAGCCCCACGCCGAGGCGGGCGGGGCTCGTTCCCCGCCACGCTGCTTCCGCGGCCGAGCGGGCAGAGCCTTGACCCTCCAGCCGGGCCAGGGGCAGGGAGCCCTGGCGGCGCCCGTGCGGGGCACCGGTGAGGAGCGGGGATGGAGGCGGACGGGAGGCGGCCCAGGGCGGGCTCTTACAGCCGCTCCCCGCTTCGCCGTGCCCGGGGCAGCCGCGGGGCGGGGGGCTGGGGCACGCTCAGCGGCCAGGCAGAACCGAAGGCACGCTGCTTTCACTTCTGCTGCCGCCACCCCCGAAGGTGCTTTATCTGTCAGGTACCCCCCCACAGGTATCTTATAGGCGCAGAGACGATGCCCGCAGGTCTCCAGCGCCGGGCTCGGAGCGCGTGTTAGTAATGTGGCGGTTCCGGTTAGTAGGATTGTGGGGGAAGATCAGTTAAATAGCGCAATTATAATGCTTAGTTCTGCCATTAGGTTTGTGGTGGGGGGTAGGGCCATGTTTGTTAAGTTAGCTAGAAGTCATCAGGTGGCTATTAGAGGGAGAATGGGTTGTAATCCTTGGGTTAGGATGAGAATACGGCTATGTGTGCGCTCATAGTTTGTGTTGGCTAGGCAGAATAGTATTGAGGAGGTTAGACCATGGGAGATTATAAGGATTATGGCCCCGGAGAAGGATCAGTGCGTTTGAATTATACATGCGGCGATAACTAGGCCTATGTGACTTACGGAGGAGTAGGCAATGAGGGATTTTAGGTCGATTTGGCGTAGGCAGATGGAGCTAGTTATTAGTGCTCCTCATAGGGCGAGGATGATAAATGGATAGTGGGTGAGGGTGTTTAGGGTTGGGTTTGACAGGCAGGTAATGCGTATGATGCCATACCCTCCTAATTTAAGGAGGAGGGCGGCGAGTAGTATAGATCCTGCAATTGGGGCCTCTACGTGGGCTTTGGGGAGCCATAGGTGGAGGCCGTATAAGGGTGCTTTTACTATAAATGCTATGAGTAGTGCTATGTTTAGGAGGAAGGTGGATCAGTAGTTGGCTGGTGTTAGGGGTAGGGGGTGGGGGGTAAGTTTTAGGGTGGGGAAGTAAAGGGTGCCTGTTTGTGCTTGCAAGCATAGGATTGCGATTAATAGAGGGAGAGAGCTGATAAGTGTGTAGAAGAGGAGGTAAATGCCGGCACTTAGACGTTCTGGTTGGCTTCCTCATCGTGTGATGAGGATTAGTGTGGGGATTAGGGTGGCTTCAAAGGAGATGTAGAATATTATGAGTTCTGTGGTTGAGAAGGCTAGGATGATAAAGGGTTGCACTGCAATTAGGGTTATTATGAAAATTCGTTTGCGTGTAGGTGGTTCATGTTGTAGGTGATTTTGGCTTGCTAGGATTATAAGTGGAGTGAGTCAGCAAGATAGGACTAGTAGGGGGGAGGATGTTTGGTCGATGCCGCCTCATTGAGTGAGGTTCTTGTAGGGGTAGTATGTGGGGGTTAGTCACTGTAGGCTTAGAGTGGCGATTAGTAGGCTATGTATTGTGGTATTGGCCCATAGAAGTTTTAAGGGTGATAGGAGGGCTGTTGGGAGAAGTATAATTGTTGGCAGAATGATTTTTAACATTGTAGGAGGTTTAGGTTTTGTAGGTGGTCGGAACCGTGCGTTCGTGTAGAGGCTACTAGTATTGCTAGCCCAGTGCCTGCTTCGCAGGCGGCGAACGTTAGTATGAGGATTGGTATAAGGGCGGAGGATGATGTTTGGTTGTTGATTGGTCAGATTGATAGGGCAATATATATTGATAGTATTATGCTCTCTAGGCATAATAGGGCGGAGATGAGATGTTCTCGGTGAAAGGCTAGTCCTAGACTGCTTAGGGTAAAGGCCGAATAAAAACTTAGGTGGAGAAAGGGCATGGAGAGAGCCATAGGGTAAGCTATGATTTGTTGAGTCGAAATCAACTGTCTTGCTTTAGACTAGCT
>JANHGB010058744.1:0-16210 GCA_026283785.1 Coracopsis vasa | reverse complement strand
GCAGTTTCAAAGGTTGTTCTCTTCAAACCCGTCTTAAATCCATTGCAGATCCACTCCCCAAAACCCCATGTATTTGCGAGTTACACGTACATAGTACATGCAAACTACTCTAATAAAGTTTGCTCTACCTATCTCCCCTGCGCAGGATTCTGTCCTGCAATGCTGATGCTAATTAAATTAAGCATTTACTTCTAATCACACCAGAATCCACTTGCCTGTTTTAGTTCCCAAGAGAAAGGGCTATAGCATCAGAGGAAATAATCTCCAACTTCTGCAACGATATCTCTTAAGACATGTTGGTTGTCACTAGTATCACCAACAAGAAACTTTTCAGAGCTGAAAACTTTTAATTTCTGCCAGTCTTCCCTGAAATTCTTCCCTTCAGCAGGCACACTAAGATCATTCAGAGATGCATTTATCACACCTAATGATCTTCTTCCTGGCATTCAAACTTTCTTTCAACCTGAATTGGTTTTCTTTGAAGAATACAGATGTGTCTAAAAAACAATGTATCTGTTCTCCACAAGAGATAAATTAATGTGAAATCAAATACTGTTGTTAAGCTGTCACATTTACTAGCATCCTCATTTCATATTTTCAGGATCTGGCTTGTATAATAATCTGAATATAATGCAGTGTCTCACATCCCATTCTTGCAGAATATTAACACGCTCCATTCAGAACGGCATAGGGCATATGTAGGTGCATGCTTTGTGGTTTTTGCAATTTCCAAAGGCTATCAGTGAAAAGAGGAAAAGAGACATTCCCCTGGGAAATGTCTGTGGACATATCCTATAAATTTCCGTTGGCGTACTCGGGGAGCAGCCTATTTTATTGCTTTTAAAGAACTTTGTTCATAGCAGCCAGAAGTCTCCAAGTGAAGGGATACAAACAGAGATTAATTGCCTCATCCACTCAGGGGGTAATTCCCTTTTTTAGGGTAGTACCATAAAGCTTAGAAAGTTTATTGATGGAATCTGTGCTTTTCCATAGAAACAATAGCAGTTTCTCTGCAATTAACTTAATCAGCTGAATGGGGTAACTTCAGACAGGCTAGTTGAAGGAGTTACATGCTGACACAATCTTTCTATATCAGGAATGAAATTTCCCTATTAATCTAAATATGACTGTGTAGCCAAAGTCTATCATCAGTGAGCAGATGGACTTGGAAGACGCTTAAGGGCTATTATGAGAGGGTGGGTTTCCTTTCACTCCAGACAGGGTTTGGGATTTTGGTTTTGTTATTGCTGTTGGTTGGGTGTTTTTTGGTTTTGGTTTTGGAAGGGTGGAGGAAGGAAGGAGGGAATTTAGGAGGGTATCTTGGCTTATACATACATCCATAGCTATAATTTTATTAACTTTGAAGAAAGAAACAGAAGATGGTACCTGTAGCACAGTCAAACCTGATAATACAATCAATGAATACCAGGTTAGAAGGGACCTCAAGAATCATTTGGTCCAACCATTCTAGGCAAAAGCATGATCTAGACTAGATGGTCCAGCAGCCAGTCCAGCTCAGTCTTAAATGTGTCCAACACTGGGGAGTCCACCACTTGCCTGGGGAGATTATTCCAATGGCTGATTGCTCTCATTGTGAAAAATTTCCCTCTTGTTGTCCAAATGGAATCTCCTCAGGAGTAACCTGCACTCATCACCTGTCATCTTTTCCACATGACTTCTTGTGAAAAAAGAGCCTCCATATTCTTTATAGCCACCCTTTAAATACAGGAACATGGTGATAAGCTCTTCCATGAGCCTTCTTTTCTTTAGGCAGAACAAACCCAGTTTTCTCAGCCTTTCCTCACACAGCAGGCTACCCAGTTCTCTGATCATCTTCGTGTCACTTCTCTGGATCCTCTCCAGTCTGTCCACATCGTTTTGTATAGCAGGGACCAAAACTGAACACAGTATTTCAGGTATGGCCTGACAAGCAGTGAGTAGAGTAGAATAATGACTTCTTTGTCTCTGCTGGTGATGCCCTTGTTGCCCAGCATCCTATTGGTCATTTTTGTGACAGCAGCACACTGTTACTCATCTTGAGCTTGCTGGCCACAAGACTCCTGGCTCCTTTTCCACAGAGCTGCTCCTCAGCCAGGTATATCCCAGCCTATAGTGCATTCCTGAGTTGTTTTTTCTCAGGTGTGAGGTCTTAAATTTGTATTGGTTGAATTTCATCATGTTCTTGTTAGCACACTCTTTCAGTTTATCTGGTTCTTCTGTCAGGGTGTCTCTCCCTTGTGAAGTGCCCGCTTCCCCACTACGTTTGTTATCATCGGCAAACTTGGTCAGGATACAATACAGTTGATCCCATCTTCCAGATCACTCATGAAAATATTAAAGAGCATTGGGCCCGGAGCAGAATATTTAAAGATCTGAGAATTGGTGCCAACCTCAACAGCCTCATAACCAAAATAACACACCTCTCTCTCATTCCATGGTTCTGATCAGCTGCCAAAGCTCAGCAGCTTTGCACACATTGTCATAACAAAATCAGAACCACAGGTCATTGTACCAGCTCAAAACTGAATTAAAAAGGAAAACAATAAGCCTAAGTATTTCTCTGTAACACCTTGTTCTGCAGCAAACATATTTTCATCATGTTAACTGATTTGATTGTACAATAACAAATTACGGTAAGTTCTCATTATAGAAATAAGAGTTAAACACCGTTCCCAGTAACTACAAAGCAATTGATCAGGAAAAGGTAAAAAAAAAAAAAAAAGTAATCAGTATTAAATCAACTAGTCATCTTCATTTATGGTTCTATCAAACTACTGACCAGTGAATCCTGTGTAGGTTTTCCTGATTATCTGTACTGCAAACCATGATTTCTGAAGGGATTACTGCCTGTAAGTAGTAAGTCAAATGTATTCACAATTCAGGCTGCTTCTTTAGCCGACGAGTAGTATCATAACCTAATAATCACCACTTAAATTGCTTAAAAATGGCCCAGTTGTGCTAGACAAGCTCCATAGCAAATATTCTGACTGTCAGGTAAAAGAAAATCCTGGTAAGCAATAGTAGCATTTTAAAGAAATCAAACAAGGCATATTCCTCCTAAAGAAGCAGGAACCATTTTAAGATCCCCCATACAGATCTGTTGTTCAAGATTATTGTGTAAAGCACAGTGGGTTTGCAACCTGATTCTAGAGACCAGCACTTACTTTAGTAATGGGCTGTAAGTATTCAGGCTTCATAATCCAGTTTGCAACATAATTGCATGACATTTTTCATAAGCAGATTGACTTCTGCTTTCTAAGCTACCACTGTTCAACTGATGAAACATACCAACAAAATCAGCATACATCAGGAGGTCTTACACTCTAAATTCCCCTTACACTCTAAATTCCCCTTGCCAGATTCTCCTTCATTCACCATTGGAAATGTTATAATGATAAACCAGTGAATAGCTAATGGACTTACATAAAGGACAGCAGCAAGGGAAAGCCTTGGACTTTCACCCTTTACTAAACTCATTACAACTCTCTGAAGTCAATTAAAATAGCACAGAAAGCACCTTTGATCCTCTTTCAAACGCAGAAATGACCTTTGAATTTTATTGTGTTTACAAAAAATCTTCTATGCAGATGGGTGAGAACTTCAGCTGAATTAGTTTGACCTGTTGCAAATAAGAAAAATGATTTGCATTTAGTGTTTTTTCCTGGAAACTAAGGGCAAAATGAAACCATAGAGTAACATTCTTAGAAAATGCTTAAACACTTTCTCCTACTCTACAACAGAAATGCACAAAATAGACCAGAGAAGGAGAAAGTGGGGGCTTAAATCTATCGTATACATAATAGTAAACAAGATACAAATTGGCAACTTCAGAGCTAGAGCCTTCTTCCAATCCCTGGAAAGGGAAGAAACACTTTCTTGCATGAACTCTGTTATGTAGATAGCCAAGATAAGAGGAACAAGAATCAAGCCAATGAAAATACCACTGTAGTTTCCTTGCAATCACATCAACCAACAGAAACTTCAGTTGCAAGGAAAAACAGAAGTAATTTGCTTCTTTAGTTTTATTTTTCTTATGCAAAATTCCAAATTAAAGACCTCTATTATCTGCTATTAATAGAGAGTAAAGCCTTTTCTTGATAATATAATAGGAATGGTGCACAGCTGCAGCCATACAGAGCAAATAAGTACACTCAAAACCTCTAGAACAGCAATTCTGGAAGTGGAATGGGCTGGACCTTGACCACTTTACTTCTCATGCTTTTAGTCCGTTGACACAGTTCCACTACCTCAGTGCAAACTACAGTGTGAAAATAATCTGTGCTTGTTTCTTTAAAACACCATTTACTAAACCTGTATGTTCACATACTGGCTACAACCCAAAGACATGGGAGAAGCTAAAGGAACTTATTTGGAGAAGGAATTCTCTTCTCCCTGTCCTGCTCCCACATGCTTCCCTGAAGGACCTTCTTTTGTGTAAGATCTTACATTAGAATGGGCTTTGGTCTCTTAAACCACAGTACACATATTCCATATTCCCCTGTTGCATCCCTTGCATCTCTTTCCCTGTCATCACATACCCCTTGGGGGAAAGCCCCTGTCTGGATGCAGACAATAGCTGCTCCTCTAGCTACAGAGCTGTCACCATCATCACAATGTACAATCTTAATGAGGCCAAGGTCTTCCCTATAAGTTGAAATGCTTTACAAGCTTTATAAAAGAAACAAATTATGCAGCCTTATCTAATGCTTATAGATGCAAATGAGTAAGAACTTTATTGACACTCAAACTGCCCTCTATAAATTATCCAGAATTCTTTAGCACTAAACACTTTGGGGACAGCCATGCAGGAGCTGAGATTTTTCACAGCCATTATTTCAAACCCTGCATTTATAGCCCCAGGAGTCCATAAATATTTGGATGAGAATTTACTTCTCTATAAATAGGTCTGCAAATTCCTACCACAGCCACCCACTTACACATAACTAAGATTTTATGCAGCTAGCTGTGGTCACCTTTCCTAAGAGATTAATTTGCTTACTATTAAAAAAGAATTATAAAAATCTGTAAACTTCAAGACATTTTGTATAAGAATACAAAATATACATATGTAGAATAGCTGATTATAGAAATACCTCATGCAATTAAAAAAAAATCAAGAGGAACTAGTGTACCATTATTATCAAAACATGAAGCTAAAAATATGCCTGTCTCTGGAGCAGACAGAATCACAGAATAGAATCACAGAACTGTTTAGGTTGGAAAAAAACTTTAAGATCATCAAGTCCAACCATTAGCTTAAGACTGCTAAGGCCACCACTAAACCACTACCTTTAGTGCCACATCTATACATCTTTTAAATTATTCAGGGATGGTGACTCAATCACTTCCCTGGGCAGCCTGTTCCAGTTCTTGACAACCCTTTCTGTGAAGAAATTTTTCCTAGCATCCAAATTAAACCTCCCTTGGTACAATTTGAGGCTATTTCCTGTTGTTCAGTCACTTGTAACTTGGGAGAAGAGACTGACACCCACTTCGCCACAAACTCCAATCTGGTAGCTGTCGAGTGTGGTAAAGTCTCCCCTTAGCCTCCTTTTCTCTAAGCTAAATAGCCCCAGGTCCCTCAGGAGCTCCTCATAAGACTTGTGCTCCAGACCCTTCACCAACTTCAGTGCTCTTCTTTGATCACACTCCAGCACTGTTGTGTAGTGAGGGGTCCAAAACTGAACACAGACTTCTTCCTGCAACTTCATGGCTTCCTACCTGAAAAATCGATAATGGATAATAGTCTGAGGGCCATACCAGGGTAGGGAACTTTCTCTTCACGTCTTTGACCCAGGTCCCAGTGATGCAGCAGATTTCCTGAAGAAGTGTGTCTGGTCTGCATATTGGGCCTTTGGTTCTGCTCTATAAACTAAGGGGAAAGAAAGAGAATATCTTGGTACTACATTGCAACTATAACTTAAGTGATTGGTGGAAGAACTAAATACAGTCTTGCCTTAAAATGTACTCATACTTTTCTCAGCAGCAGGTGTTTTAGCTGTGTTTTGAAAAGCCTGAACTGCAGGTTCAACCTGCAGGTTATTCTTCTCTGTTCTTTACAGAATTCACAAACATTCTCAAAGTGAGAACAGAGAAACTGAACACACAGGTCTTTGCATGTCCACCAATATCAACAGATGCAAGAAAAACTTCCACAAGTTTGGATGTTTCATTCTCTGCAGAAAGTTATATTGGCTCAGGTGAAGTTTAATTAACAGGTATCACTGCAAGCCTAGTGTTACAAAAGATAACAGTTTCGAATGCAACATCACTTTCAGAACACAAAAACAAACCCCGTAACACAGAGGGAGGTAAAACAAGCCCTGGTAGAATTACACTTCTTGCACGGGATTGAAAACTTTCTTATATTTCCTTCTTATTTCCTCATAATTATTGACTATGAAGGGTGCTGCACTTTCACAGAACAATTTCCTAATTTTAGGATTCCTTCTCTTTAAGACATAGCATTGCTAACACTAACAGATGCCACACGGGAAAATTAGATTGTTACCATGAACATCTTGACTCTGTCAAAGAACCATGAGATGCTGACGATTTAGACAGCACTACGGTAGGAGCCAAAAGATGATCATGTACATACAAGAAAAATAATCACTACATGTGAAATTATCTACCCACTGCTGTGGAAAAGGAGTTTGTACTGTGATTCTTTCTCCCACTGAAGCAGAAGGGATGGTGGAAACCAGAAGCAGGGTATTGGAAGCAACTTATCAAAGTAGAGAAAAGCAGACATTTTTTGTGAAGAGGAAAGGAGCAAGACGAACAAAGATTTACTTAAAACAAAAAAGAATCTGGTGTTTCATTACATTCTTGTATTGGGCCTGACTGGGGTGGAATTAACCTTCTTCATAGCTGTTGTGTTTTAGAGTTGTGACTAAAAAACAGGGTTGATGACACAGCAATGTTTTGACTAGTGCTGAGCAGTGTTTGCACAGCATCAAGGCTTTTTCTTTTTCTCATTCTTCCACGCCTTCTCACCCTCGAGCCAGCAAGCAACTGAACTGAACTGAACAAAGGAATATTCCATACCACATAATATTGCTTAGCAATAAGAAAAAAACCTCAAGACTTTTGTCTTACAAGATAACTGTTACTTGTAGACTGTCTGCGCATGAGTCTGCTTACGGGAGGTGATGAATCATTTTTTTTGCATCATTTGATTGCATCATTTCTTTTTTCCTCTCCCCTCTTTCCTTCTCTTATTAAACCGTCTTTATCTTGACCATTATTTTTCTTGCTTTTTCTCTTCCAATCCTGTACTGCTGGCAGTGGGAAATGAGTGAGTAGCTGAGTGGGTGCTTGCTTAGCTGTTGGCCACGGGCAACTCACCACAACTCATTTCTAAGGGAACAACTGTAGTATAGTATGAATGAGAGGGAAACATGAAGAGGAAAGAAGAAAAACACTAGAGAATTTTTGCAAAGCCCCATAGGTGTTTAGCAATAAGAAGTAGTATCATCAAATGAGAGATCACTGTTAGTGGCATTATCTTCATTTCAACTGAGCTTGACATTCTCTAAACATTCTGCTCAAGCACCTTAGTTTTATTCCTGATTTACCTTATGCATTAGATGATAAGATTAAGTTCTCCTCCTTCTTTACGTCCTGAACATGAGAGAAAAGTCAGCATACGAAAGTGAACTGATCACCTTATTGTATTTCCCCACACTGAAAAATTTATCTTCAGCAACATTTACATTCCATTACTCTTTTCTACTCTCCAGCAATTAATGCCATGACATCAAAGGTTTGCAGTTGAAGGAATTCTGACACTTGATTCCAATTTGCATGCGCAAAAAACTTACAAAACTAATTGTGAATGTATTGTACAGGCACATGTGAGGTACTTAAAAAACAAACAAACAAACAAAACCACAAACACTAAAAAGGAAGCATTCATTTTGTGGTTAAAATGTGCTCCAAAGACAAATAGAAAATTAGAGAACAGAAATGCTACAGAAGTCATAGTCTCAAAAATTTGTGAGCCTTCCTGTGTCCATAACAAGTTTGTATTTGGAACAGTCAACTATCAGACACATATCAAACACATGTAGCTCTCATGAGGCCCATATATTTTATTAGTTTTTACTGACCACAGTGTATCATATGAAGATAAAACAAAATACAGCATACTCCAAGTTTAAAGCAAGACTGAGGAGGCTAGTAAACCCCCTCAGTAACTGGAAAATGAAGTCCATTATTTCTTGCAAGAATTTTGGAAAATGCATGCTGGAAAACTATGTTTTCTGTATAATGGCTTCCTTTTATTCTGAATAAATGAATAAGGGGAAAGGATATCTTTTTTAGCATGCCAAAACTGTGCTGACTGAATAAGCAGTAAAAAAAAAAATTGCATTATGTTTGCAGAAAAAGTGACTGATGTCTGAAGTCTAATTAAATATACAAATGAGCTAGATTCTCTGAAGATACACGGACAGCTGCATCATTTTTGCATTTCATAATGATAACAAGCTAATATGATAAAGAAAGCTATATTTATACCACTATTTGTAAAATAAAGCCACTTGTTGCAAATTCTTCCAGTGCACTATGACACTTACAACTAAAAATGTCTAATGATAGCAGTTTTCAGAGATAGATAAATATGAAAACCTTTATTAGATAAATATGAAAACCTTTATTATTTTATGCTGAATAGAGATATCTATAAATACATCCTGATTAATAGTTATAAAAATAAAGCATTAGCTTTGTTAAAGTTTATAGGAGGCTCTACAAACTAGTTCCACTTGCCTTCTGTTTCAAAGCACATAACTATATATGCTTTGATTGCAACTACAGCACAGAGCGTGAGACTTGCATAAAGCATAGTCAGTAATGTGTTGATACTCAAACCAGGCTTACTCAATAGTTTTCTTTCCAAGGCCTTATTTTAACCCACTTACAGCTTAGCCAAATGTAGCTATTTGAACATTTCAGTTAAACTTCTAAAGATAAGATTTTTGAACTGAATTTAAAAAAAAAAACAAACCAAAAACCAAAACATCCGGTCCAAGTATTGCCAACAGGGATTTAACGTGACAAGGGTTTGAATTCATGGTAGAAAACTCCAAGTTTCCTTTATCTTCTGGAAAACATTTCTTCAGTGTTGGCAAATTCTCAGATTTCACTCTTATAAGAACTTAGCAGATACTTACAACTGTATCGTTCAAAAATTCTGTGTGTTATACTGGATATCTTTGAGAGCTGCAGCATCACATGACAACTGTATATGAACCACTGTATATAGGGCTTTAAGCTTCAGCTCCCTCTGTCCTCCATCCTATATCTTAGATACAAAACAGGCAAGCAGAGAGGTAGCCTGCCCTGAACAATCAATGCTGGCTCCTGCAGGAACCCAGGCAGTGCAGAAGCAGCAGCTCGGTGGCATGGCTCAAAGTCAGAGCAAGAACAGAAATGTATACAAGGTTCTAATAGGCACTTAGGGATCTGTATTAAAAGGGGTTTGAGGGGAAGTTAGGACAGATGAGAGAAAGGAGGAAAGAGCAGGGAGAAAATAAAATCAAGTAGTACTTTCTTCACAGCTACCTGATCATTTAGGTTATGGCTAACTCCGGCTCCAGATGTGAAACAGCCCTAGAAATAAGCCACTGCCAGTGCTCTCACTGCCCAGCTCTTTGCACGTGTCCTCTCCACAGGCTCAAGCACAGCTCTGTCAGCTCCAGAACAGAAGGGACCATCACTGCACTGCTGCTCTCTTACCACGTCTTACCTGTCACCTACCTGGCTGCTCAGCTGCATCAGTCACATACCTTTACTGCAGACAAGGCTGACAGAAGTGTAGTGAGCCATACAGATAATGTAATAGCAGATAAACCTGATGCTAAGCCTCAGAAATGATGCAGAAATGGACAACTTACAGTCACAGCTGCACAATATTACAAAACAAGAGACAGAGACAAGATAAGAAATGCAAAAAAGACCACTAAACCTTAATTGACAGATTGGCACCACTAAGATACAGAAGGCTCTAATTTTTCCTTCCTCTAAAGGCATGTGTCCCTTACTAGCTGTATGGCATTCCTTTCCCAGTTCACTGCAAACCCAGTCAGACGGATAAAGATATAATTGCTCATATAGTTCCTCATGTTTGCAAAGAGTTTTAAAAAAACCCCAAAATTTTAAAAAATCAAAATCCCACACCCTTTGTAAATTGATTTGAAACATTCAGGGGTACCTCATCCTGGCATCCTCACATTTTTTCTGCAGAAGAAAGGGGAGGATAAAAAAGGATGGATATATATCTGTAGGACATATAGAACATATTAGTCTACAGCAGACTCGGATTTACAGAGATTTATACAGAGAGATGGCTCTTATTTTAATAAGGTGCTATATTTTTAGGAAGTATTAATGAAATGTTTTGATCAGCTTAACACCCCTCAGTCTGCCAGACAGAATGTCAGTTCATCATAAAAGTAGCTGCCAAAACATGTCTTTACGGAAGAATATTTCCCAACATCTCCTTCTTTAATGGTTACCTCCATATTGGTTAAAAAAATAGAAGAGCTTTTGGGTAATGAAGAAATCTGAGAAGGAGCAGTCTAAATTCATGCAGATACATCAGACACCTAAAGGTGGTCTTCATGCTTCCACCGTTCTACAAGTTAATAAGTTATCTTGAGGAACCTCTCCCACTCTTCCTCCCCAAAATCAAATCAAACATAACAGATGCCAGTCCTCCCAGTTTTATCTATCTCCAGTATGAAAAGCATCTGTTGACACTGGGAATGCAGACTTTTACACCTCCTATCTAGGAAGGGTAAAATTTAAGATAATAAATCACACTGATCAATAACCAAACCCTGAAAAGTGAACACAGTATGAAGACACCCAAACTATTAGCCCTTGTTTTGATTACATTTCTGTGGACGGGTCTTTGCAACTTGTGATGCTAGGTCCTGGGGAACTGTGGTAGTCTGCCTGTATGAAGATATTACAGAATCTGGTGCAGTTTTCTGCTGTTGAAATAATTAATCTCTTCCTGCTGTGGAAAAGGTTGGTTTCTGAGATGCCAGGAATCAGTTTCTAATTTACATATGTACATGTACACACAGTCTTTATCCCAAATACTGTAAATCAGCTTAGTACCAGAACTTACTGACCAAAAATGAAAACCTGAAACCATGCAGCTTCATCTCCCAAGAGACAAGTAAGTTGTCAAGTAATGACCTTCTGGATCAATTTGGGACTTATAAATTCTCCACATTATCATTTTCAGGCTAATTGAGCAGAGTTTTTAGGTTGGTCCTCACCACTGCTTTACTGAAGTTTAAAAACCAAAACAAACAAGCAAAACCCAAAAACCCAAACAACAACAAACTAAAACTCAACGACAAAATACCAACCCCCTCAACCTAACCACAAAAACCCAAACCAAAACCAGCTGCACAAAAAGCAATCAATTAACCTCTGCTCCCTCCAACATAACCTTGATACAACCTCAAAACTGTGTCTTGCTAATAAACAAGTAGCCCAGGAATAAGAAAGCAGAAAGATGGGCTTGGGTTCACACTCCTTCCTTTTATAAATGGGAACATTGCTGTGAAACCTATAAAAGCTACAATTTCACAGCAAAATTAGCATTCTTTCTGGGCATTTTATGGGTAGAAACTTGGTTTAAGCCATCACTTAAAATTTGCTCCCAAGGGTTTACAAATACTTTACCACACACCTTTAAAGATACTGGGGAGGAAAGGCACCCTTCCATATGACCCTCCAAGCACAATGCCACATCACCCAGAATTAGGCACACAAGGTAGGGGTGAGGCATGACTGCCAAAACAACTCAGCTATTTTTAAACATATGCAGATCAATTAGTAATTTTGGTTTCACAGTCACAGACCCAGCACTAGAGTTCTGTGTTCACATGTGCAGTCTCCCTTAACTCACCTCCCTTCCTCCTACGTAGAATCATAGAATAGTTAGGTTTGGAAAGAACCTTCAGATCACCTAGTTCCAACCCCCCTGCCATGCGTAGGGATGCTTACATCTTTTATCCATTGCACCCATGCAATAGTGCTGACACCTGACATCCCCTGCTATATCCCAAGTAACCATTTCAGGAATGAGATGCAGACTGAACAGATAATATAGTATTTTCAAATAAATATGGTGGTCCAATTACTGGTTTCCACTGATGTGGCTTGGACTTTAAAGTACCTCTGTTGTTTGCAGACCAGCTGGGAACAGCAAGCTTGCGAACAGGGAGGCTAAGAAGGTGTAACAGAGAAGGAAGAAACAAGCAATACTGCACTCACCAAAATTGCAGTTCTAGGAAAACATGTGGGGAGAAAAAATAAATCTCAAAAATAATGTTTCATTTTGACACTTTATTTCAGAACTAGCCTCATTAGTCTTCAGTAGCTCTGAACATTTCACATTTCAGACAGAAACGTTATTTTTTAGTTCCTTTTATTTTTTTTCCTTAGGAAAGCTGAGGTCAGCATATTCAGCTAACTGCCTTACATACACACACATGTTTTTTTTCCTTTTTCATTTATTCTTTTAGCAGTAATTGCAAGTTCAACCCTTCCTTACCTTTTCCAGATGACCCTTCTGGTACAAGCTGCTCTAACTCCACAGTGATGCCCTCCACCTGAGGTTGCCTGAGGTAATTGAGCAATTCCCAGTACTTCGGATAGTCTTCCCAATAAAATAGCTTACACCACTTCTTTATTATTTTAACTTCTTATGAAAATACCAAGAGCAAAATAGCACACAAAAGGAGATAAACCAGGAAATGCACATGGGGTACATAACAGCAACAAAGAAACAAGTTATATGCTGCAAAAGAAATCTTAACCGTCTGTATTCTACTTTTCCAAGGAACAGCAGGCCCCACAGAAAGATTTAGCTGCCAATGACTCAATAACACTTTTGAATTTCTTTAGTTTAGTACTTCTTGCAATGAAATACTGTCCCCAGTGCATGTATCTTCAGCCACATTCACACTCTCAGCAGGGTTGTAATACACTGCTTTTATGACCAGTGATATAAACTTTTTCCTTTGATACTGTTATTTCAACCAGCTTTTAATAGTTGAAATTCTGAATCCCTTGAAAATGTAGCTTTCTGATTCTTTAAATAGACTCTTAAAAATTACTTGATTCTTATTAAGCCTTTGCACTTACAATGCTCATCAAGAAAGCATTGTAGTTCTTATCCTCCTGAATTTGGTGAAGAGTTGCTTAATCATTACTAAGTAATTAACATCCCAGTTAGTTTCAATATTTAGGAACCTATAAAAAGCAAATGGTGAGGACAGGAGAAGAGAAAACAGAAGAAAGATCGCCCTAACAACATCATGAAATACCACAAGGACCTGGAGAGCCACCAAAGGATCAGCTTCCCCAGGTCATGACCCACTTGCTTTCATGAGACTTTGCATATTTTTACTAAATGCTAAGACTATGGGGTGTATGCCAATGGCTTTGACTAGTAAGTCAGAGCAGGAGGCAGATGAAGCAGCATGTAACTCTATTCAATTGCTCAAAAGGTTTTGCAGCAACCCAGGCAGGGTGCACCCTTGGTGCAGGGATTGCTTTGCTGGCTTCCCTCAGGCAGCAGCTGCTTAGCAGCACTAAGAGCACTCCCCCTAGGGCTGCAGGGACCAAGACTGAGGAGCACTCCTGCAAACAGCAACCAGAGTTAACAGTCCTTGCTTTGTTCACACCCTTGTAACTTGAGTATTGGTCCTGCCACTTCATTAACAGAAAAACAAAGAAATGAATCTCCCAAAAATCCTCTACAGAAATAAGATGGAATCAGATACCTTCTCCAAGCATGGGCATAAAAATAACAAAATCTTTAATTTCAGTAGGAGCATGAGTGAGCTACTTTGCAGTTATTTGATTATTTAAAGAAAAAGCTTTGTTAGTTTTTGCAAAGATGATTAGCAATTAGTTGATCATAAATACACCTAGATGTATCTGCAGGCAGGTATACACAAGACATAGAATTCAACATCAGAGCAGCACGCCTTTTTCTGAAGAAAAATTGCTCTAGATTTTATGAATGTGAAATTTAAAAGAAAGCATTTTCCAGCAAAATACCCTTGTTATAATCAAGAATTATTGATTTTACTGCACAAAATTTATTGCTGTTTCCCTCGAGGTTTTTTGAGCAGTAGGAAGACTACAGTGTGTTTGAAATAAGGCAGTATTTTAGGTTTTAGGGCTTGGTGGTTTTTGTTATTGGTTTCTGGTTTTGGGGTGGTTTGTTGGTTTTAGGTTCTTTTAGAATCAAATCCAGCTTTCTCTGAACAGGGTGGCATGACTGAAGAGTTAGACAGGTCAACTATAATCTGTCTGATCCAAGATTGTACTTGATTAGTTTGGACTAATCAAATTAATTAGCTTGACACTAATTTTTAATTTTACCTTCGTCTATTTATAGAATTAGCATACAAACAATGGGCTGGGGTTTTTTGTTAGTTGGGTTTTTTGAATTAGGACAAGGATATATAAGATTCCATCACAACGATTATTATCCCCCTCATTTATGTGTGATTTTAAAAATAGGACTAGGAGCAAGTTACAATGTTTAAGTGCTATGTGGTTGAACACCTAGGGAAAAAACAAAGAGAATTAGACAGTTCTGTCTAAAAAATCAAGGTTATGCCATAAAACTCAACGTTGACTTCACCTTTTAAAGACCCTTTCCCTTGCAACAGCTTCTTATCCTCCTCCAACCTGGTCTCACAGCCTCTTCCATGAGGGTTCTGCATCTTCTGATCAGTGGTGCCTCAGGACCACTCCCAACTTCAGCAAATCATCTCAGGGACAAACATTGGCTCTATGTCCTGACATGAACACAACAGAATTTTAATCTATATGAAAGCAGATCACTCTTGGTCATAAACCCAGAGCACTTTTTATAAAAAAGAGGCAGATTTCTGTCTTGTAGATCCCATTTCCTCAGACTAATATATTTATGGGCTGAATTTATAATACCTACTTAATATGAAAAGAAAGTTTCCAAGAGGGAAATCTGTCAATCTGGACTACACAGATAGATACAAACAAATCCAGTCAGAAGTTGTAGGTGCTCTTTAAGGTCTAAGTAAGTAACAACAGATGAATTCTTCATTGCATAATACAGATTTTGGGGGTTTTTTTTGGTTTTTTTTTAGTTAAATATTCTTGGTTCTGCAGGTGGTTTAAAATTACAGGTTTTAAAGCTATCATTTGGAAACAAAGCAAACACTACTATCATTGTTTTGTATCAGAGAGTTTTATAGGACTAACATGTCATCAGCAAGTGAAGAATGTTTGCTTTAAAGCATATCAAATTTAAATTGCAAAGCAGTCTACAAACTGGGGTAAGGAGAACAGACACAAAAAGCATATTAAACTACATTAAGCACCTCATTATTTTATATTTGAAATACAAGTGCAGGTGTTGAGAACTGTATTTTTTTTAGGAAGCTAAAAATTCAGTGCAAAACTGGAGAAGTACAGCTCTCCTAGGAAACTAAAACTAAAATGGCCCAACCAAAAAGTCAGATTAACTTTTCATTCCTTGAGGTAAAATCCTAGACCCCAAACAGCAAAACATACTTCATTGGACAGTCTGACTACGAGACATTCAAAAGCATTACTGAAATGGAAAAAGCTTAATATTTCTAGCATTATAGTTTATACATGGATTAACAGTTGCCCAATTTTACTCTGAGTATACTGAATACTTTTTCTCAGGGAATAATGGTTCCAAACAGAAATGCAATTCTTGCCACATTTATAACCACCAGTAATAACTGTGATTCTGTGTTGACACTTAAAAACCAAAACGCAGCTACTGGGTTTGTTAGGTGTTGATAGTAACAGACTGCAACCCTCCAGAAGAATTTGTGAGAAGAGTTACGAAAAACAAAAAACCAAAACCAACCCTCAGAATATGACTGCACAATACTTTATGGATATCTATTGCTCTGTTCACTTCCATACTGACAGTGAATGTGAAATGCGTAAGATATGCCTGTAGTAAGAAATTACTGCTTCAATTATATTCTTATTTCTTGATAATGGCATTTGCAAGTTTTTCTGTGGGAACATTTCTGGAAGAAGCAGGAGGCCACGACTACACGGAACTATTAGAAGAAAACCACTGAGCACAGGGGGACGAGAATGGAGGTCAACCAGGAGGAAGTACAAAGAAAAATGTGTT
>JANHGB010058740.1:0-14498 GCA_026283785.1 Coracopsis vasa | reverse complement strand
TACTAAACTGTTCTTATCTCAACCCGTGGGAGTTGTATTCTTTTCGATTCTCCTCTCCATCCCCCTGGGAGCTTGGGGGGGGACTAAGTGGAGGGGAGTGAGAGAGTGACTGCGTGGATGGGCTTAAACCACGACAGATTGTCTCCTGTGGGAGGGACCCCATGATGGAGCAGGGGAAGAGTGTGAGGAGAAAGGAACAGCAGAGACAACATGTAATGTACTGACTGGAAAACTTCATTACCCATCTTCCTGCACTGCTTGATGAGAGAAGGTCAAGAAGCTGGGAATGATGTAGAGAACGGGAAGAA
This sequence comes from Coracopsis vasa, assembly GCA_026283785.1. Taxonomy (NCBI): domain Eukaryota; kingdom Metazoa; phylum Chordata; class Aves; order Psittaciformes; family Psittacidae; genus Coracopsis; species Coracopsis vasa. The sequence continues at coordinate 14,190 of JANHGB010058740.1, read as the reverse complement.
TGGAGAGGTGAGGTGGAAGCTATTTTAATTTGTTTTTATTTCTCATTACTTTGACTTTTCATTGGTAATAAATTAATTTCCCCGTGGCAAGTTTATTTTGCCCATGATGGTAAATGATCTCCCTGTCCTTAACCCATTAGCCTTTGGTTGCATTTTTCTTCCCAGTCCAGCTGAGGAGAAGAGATGATAGGAGCAGCTTGGTGGGCACCTAGGAGCAAGAAAAGGTCAACCCACCTCAAATTCCCTATGAAGTAACACTAGTGATTGTCCTTCTCACTCTGAATTTAAGTACCATGAATTGTTTGGAGCAGCCAGAGTCAGTGGCAGTGAAGCACTCTCAATTTTCAGTTTCCACTTTATAACTAAAGATAGCTTACTGGTAATCTAGTCCAAATTCCTGAATTAATAAAAACAGAATAAAAAGTTCAAGGTTCAAACATGCAAACATTGGAACTAACTTTTTAATATAATAAAAGTAATCCTTTCCAGAGTTGGTTATAGTCTAAACAACTTTGTTTTATGTTAAATATTATTTGTTTTGTAGAATTAGTTAACTTTAATTATGTTATTGTTAAAAGAAGATATTGTTAAATGATTGGCATAGCTACTGTGTGATGTATGATTACATATATTGTCACTTCTACTATACTTCCTTCAGATCGTATGTGCCTATAACCACCATGGATGAAGACACCCAACACAGAGCCAAACAGTGTTTGAGCAACAGAGTGCCTGGACATTGACCTTGTCTCAAAAACTGTTTAATTCCATAGTGTGCTTGTCTCAGCCACCATTTGACCATGGAAGGCCTTGAGCTTACAAAGCAAATAACAAAGATGTTGGCTCTCAATAGGTAGTAGATAGGATTGTCCTGACCCCTTTGTTTGAAGCTGATAAGCCTCCACAGAAATGTGAAAGGATGACTCAATGGTGAGCTGACTCAGAGGCTGAAATGGCAACGCAGACACCAGGATATCGACCATCCTTAAGACCCTTGTGGAAGCCCAGTTTTGGAACTGTGTAAGTGCTCAGTAAACAACACCGATCATTATCATAGTAATGCCTCTCTATGCTTCATATGCAAATTATGGATAAGACCCCAAAATAACATGAATATAAAAATGCAGGGCTCAGGTCAGAGCTGAGCTCCCACCAACGACGATACCCTGGGTGAAGAAGATCAACGAGATGTCCCTGGATCTATAAGTGGTGCTACTTCTCACCTCTCTCACTTTCTCTCCCTTTCTCTCTCTCTCTTCTCTCCCTTTCTCTCTCCTCTCCCTTTCTCTCTCTCTCTTCTCTCCTCTCCTCTCTTTTTCATTTAATATTGACTAGATCTAGGTAAAAACATGTGGCATGGGACTTGCTGATCCAATTAAAGTAATCATTGTTGAGTTATTTTACCTAACCATATGACTTGTATTATGTATTAATAAATCATAAAACTGGTGGTTGGTGTCATTTCACCTTAATTCAATACAAAAGTATCTTGAACTTGGTCATTGGACCCAGGGGGAGATTGGTCCTCCTAAAAAACTCCTTTCAGGTAACAACACTGTCTATGCATCCTGTATAACTAGAGGTCACCAGCTAGAAGATAGTGGTATGAGAGGGACAGAAAAACCCAGTGTATTTAATTTGTGTTTTATTTGCTGCTGTGCCTTTAAACTTTGCTTTTTGTTTTTAAATCTTAAAACATTCCTTTTTATTTGGATGAGAATAGATAATTTTAAAATAATTTTTGAATGGTAGCTGTTTTCTGACCTGAAATAGAGGGATCATAAGCAGAAGCAGGTACATTCAGAAAAGGGATTATTTGAATGTATTTTTATTTAATTTGCACGTGACTAGTAATTTTTAAAGAAACAATCTTGCCTGGGAAAAAGACAGACAGGATGACTTAATAGGTCTTTTCCTTAGTCCTATGGTTCATAAAATACATTAAAAATAGATTTTCTTAAGATACTGGAACATCTCCAAACTAGCCATTAAAATCTCTCTGGAACATAACAAATATGTAATTTAAATACTGCCTAAAACATATTTACTGATCTGCCTGCATTTATTTCTCCACTGAAGGTTACAAAATGTGTCTTTATCAAAGAACTCTTAAGTAATGTCAAAATCTGTCTTCATTGAATGAAATCAGAGGGCTCAAAGGAAAGAGTGTGGCTTTCATGTTGTTCATATGCCTTATTCTTAAGATATGTATGAACAAGTTTCCAAAGTAGTACTAGTCTCAATTTGTTGATCAATTTCAACAGGAATCTCTTTGGCTCCAGTACTATCCTATGCATGTTTTCATTCCTTAGCTAGTGTCAGATGCAAGTGGCCTATTGAAGACAAATCACAATGTGTGTTACCTTTTGAAAAACAAGCTGGTTGAATCTCCTTTTGAACCTTTTCCTGATAAACTGAAAGGTTAGGCATGTACCCGGTTTCATGCAATAGAAATGGGACTAATCTGCCACAAAGAGGTAATGAAGGAATTCTCAAAAGACACATTTCTACAAAGGTGATCAATGGCGTGACCACACCCTGGAAGGTATCTGTGTGCTTGTTCTTGTTTTTGCCTCAATCTTTCTACCTGAGGCATGGCTTCTATGTAATATGAGGAATGGTGTTCATATTCCTCTCTTTACTTACTTTTATTTTAGAGCTGCTTAATTATCCTTTCTCCAATACTATACTGGGAGTTTCTTCACTGTGAGGCTGGTTATACAGTTACTGGCCTATACAACACATGGTGTAGCTACAGCTAGAAAGGTGTAAGGCACTCAATGATAACCACACCTGTATTCTACCTAATGAGTCTTTGACCCAGGTGGTCATTGATTAGATGAGGAAGAATAAATCACCTTGCTCCTTGTATCAGATTGAGCCTTGACATTGCTGAGCTGCTTTCACCTAATCCCTATTTTTTTCTTCTAACTCTTTAGTAACTTTTTCTAATAGGGCTTTTCCTGCTAAATTCTCGGGCTGCTTACAATTCTCTGCTTGTCAAACTTATCTGTCTTTGGTTTTACCTTCCTTACTTTGCATGTATCTAATGCCTTCCAGTACCTAAAGGCAGCTGACAAGAAATCTGAAGAGGGACTTTTTACAAGGGCATGTGGTGATAGGACAAGAGGAAACGGCTTTAAACTGACAGAGAGGAGATTTCAATGAGATCTTAGGACGAAGTTCTTCCCTGTGAGGGTGCTGATGCCCTGACACAGGTTGCCCAGAGAAGCTGTGGCTGCACTATCACTGGCAGTGCTCAAGGCCAGATTGGACACGACTTGGAGCATCCTGGTCTAGTGGAATGTGTCCCTGCCACAGGCAGGGGGCTGGAACTGGGTGAGCTTTAAGGTCCTTTCCAACCTAAATCATTCGATGATTCTTGCAGTTCTTTCTTGCAATTTAGGAATTTTCCTGGAAGTCTGAATCAATGATTTGCAGCTGTGCTATATCTCAACTGGAGCTTGGAGTTGTATAGCTGAGCTACTGAGTTGACTGTTACTAGGCCTTAAATTCTGGTATTGGCATATCTCTACATAAACCTTAGAGAAGTCCTAGCAACATGATACATAGATTCCCAAGCTCGTCCAGCAGAAGTTAGCAAAGGTATAATAGGATTCCCTAACTTACATTGTTCTTCACACCATAGGAGAACCAGTTGATCTGCCATAAACTGCAACTGAGGCATTAAACCTTGTCAGATCTAACCTAACTACTGTGCAGCTAATTCGGGTGTTCCTGAATCTCTAGCACTGGTGAGCCACAGCCTGGATAACCTGGATGGTTAATTGGTAGCCTTCATGGATAATTGTAAGGTGCATAATTGATATCATGATGATTATGCTAGCCTTAGTATTTTATGTGGTAACTCTTGAAGAAAGAGTGTTAGTCCTTACTACTTGATATGTGAAAATGACAGAGTTCAACAACTGGGGGCTGAACTACAGGTTATCTTTTAGAATTGTATCATGTCTCTGATAAATGGTTTTGAGTCATGATAAAATAACTTTCCCTTATTAAGCTCTAATACTTTTTGAGTCTTCAGAATGTTAAGAAGCCATCATTCCCAATTCAAATATTTCTTTATTTCTAATTTAAATATTTCTAACATTACCTTCCAAACATTGGTTCTTGTTAAAGTTTTATTTATCAAATTAAAAGGCCTCTTCACTGGATTTGTTTTTTTATCAATTTTAAGAAAGAGAAAAGAACTTCTAATAACCATAAGCTTAATTAGCCACTTACTATAGTAAATATTGGGAGCAGAGATAAAAACATGTAGAAATTTTAGATTATTCATTTTCTGAGTCTATCAGGGAAAAATATGAAGATGAAAACTTATTTAGTGAAGCAGACTTGGAAATTGTATTAGAGTGCATTTGAAAGAGCAAGGAGGTCTGCCTGATAAATCTAAAGTAGAACATCGCTCCTGTAACAAGAAACAAAATCTACAGGTTGTTTCTGGTGGAGTAGCATATGAGTAGCATACATCAGCATTCCTTGGCTTGCTTCTTTCTGGGGTGAAACAAAGCCATGTATCCTGTAGATATGTTAGTCTCATGTTACTTTAGCATTTATATTCTAAGACTGCTTTATTATTACAACACACACACACACACTTCAATATCCCAGTGAGGAAAACTTACTCAGCAGAAGATTTTACTCTCTTCCTTATCAGGTTTATTTCTGTTCACCAGGTTGTACACAAGCAAAGGTACAATTATGATAGCTAAGTAGGCCAAGTAGTAGTTTTACAAGAGTATGTAATGACAGGACAAGGAGGAATGGCTTTGAACTGACAGAGGAGAGATTGAGATGAGATCCTGGGCACAAGCTCTTTACTGTGAGGGTGGTGAGGTGAGGCCCTGACACAGGTTGCCTAGAGAAGCTGTGGCTGCCCCATCCCTGGCAGTGTTCAAGGCCAGGTCGGATGGGGCTTGAAGCAACCTGATCTAGTGGAAGGTGCCCCTGCCTGTTACAGGGGGTTGGAACAAGGTGATCTTTAGGATCCCTTCCAACCCAAACCATTCTAGGATTCTATGAAGTAGCACTTAGCAGAAGTAAACTGAGGACATTGTGGGGTTTTATGATTTTTAAACAGTTGTCACTTCTAAGTGTGGTACTTTTAACGGTCTAAGTATTTGAAGAGTTTATTAACAGCATTTTAAATGAAAATTTGTTCTCATATTTCACATTAAATAAAATATGGATGAAAATACAAGGAACTTTCAGAAAGGCTAGAATAGCATCACACTTTAACCAGGTATCAGCTCTGACCCACCAAAACCAAAAACAAAGAATCATAAAATGTTTAGGATTGGAAGTGAACTTAAAGCTCTGGTTCCAGCATGGCACCTTCCACTAGACCAGGTTGCTCAACTTTCTGTCAGTTTGCCTTGTTTTCTTACATTGGAGAAAGATCCTGGTAGTCACTTTAGATAAACTAAGGATAGAAGAAGTTGGTACAGAGAGTACTTCTTTTTATTAAAAAGACCAACTAACTTTGGCTTTAAGTTCTTTTAGAATGTATGGCAGCTAAATGAAAGAATTAGAAAAAGAAAAGGAATGAAGGCTAATCCTGAATTTATCAGCATGAATCAAAATGTTCACTTTCAAGGCCTAATACTTTTCATTCCAAAGATCTGAATGACAGCATCTCTTTCCTACTGTGAACCATCTTATCATTGAATAAAGGAGCGTGGCTTTTTTAAGAAAAGGAAACAGACATGGAAGCTTTAGAAAAGTCATCAGAGATCATGCTGTTCTCATACAAATTAGAAGGAAAAGATCTCTTCAAACAAATCTGTCCATGAAGAAATCAGAATTTTAGCAGCAGCGCCTATGTGCTGCTGTTTGTCTCAGACTTAATTAACTTAAAGAATTTATCTCTTTAGGGTTGGTTTTAAATTGCATGTTTACACATAAATATAGTTTCCTGTGTTCCTCTATTTCTTCCTTGTTATATTTCACAAAATACCAGGCAACCTACGGATCATCTCCTGTTGTGCCCGTGGCCGACCACTGATTTCAGAGAGTAACAGCAGCAGCCATGCAGCTCTGCTGCTGGCAGGTCCTTCTTCCTTCCCTCCTCTGTGTCTGTAAACTCCAGCATTTACAGAACAGTGGTGGCAACACACTCAAGATACTTCTGAAGTACTTTTAATTGTTCAGTTGTGCTGTGGCGTTAGAAGTGATCCCAGTGTCCTACTCACTAATCTGACCTTTCTATTCCACGCTACTTGGTAGCACTGACAATTTCCTGCAGTTCTCTGAGATTTAATTTTCACATCACATTTTTGTCACTGTACAAATGCCACTGGAAGCCATTTCTTTAGCAAATCTTAGTTTAGTGAAAAGTAGAAACGTGAAAAAAAGATTTCCCCAGACACCTAAGGCAATAAATATAGAATATATGTCTTTAAAGAGAATTTCATTCTGGATTCCAATAAAACAGGGAAATTTATCTTTCTCCTTTTCATTTTCTTTTTTTATTTTCTTTAGATGTAATAGAGGTTACAGTAGTGTGGCTTCAAATAATATCAGAGGATCTAATTATTTTTGTTAAGAATCATGAAATACTTCTAAGCTGTACTTTATTGCATTCAATTTCAAATCACATTTAATTGTTATCTCCTAAATAAAAGGAAGGAATGCAAAAATACTGAAGTCTGAACAGACTAAGTATATCCATTTGAATTCAGTCCCTAAACCTGGAGCTGCTAATTTGATTATGAATTGAAACATTTGCAGGGACTACTAATTCCATTGCAGTCTCCATTTCAAATACCCTTACTGATGACTCAACTGCTCAGATAACCTTTTGCAGATACTATCAGATTCCTTTGGGATTGTTTCACAGATTCACAGAACTGTTAGGCTTGGAAAGGACCTCTGTAGATCATCCAGTCCAACACCCGACAAGGCAGGGCCACCCAGAGCAGGTTACACAGGAATATGCCCAGGCGGGTTTGGAATGTCTTCAGAAAGGGACACTCCACAACCCCCGTGGGCAGCCTGCTCCAGTGCCACCCTCAATGGAAAGAAGTTCTTCCTGATGTTGAGGTGAAAGTTCTTAATTTTCAGTTTATGGCCATTACTTTTCATCCTGTCACTGAGCACCACTGAAAAGAGTCAGGCACCATCCTCCTGGTACTCAACTTGAAGATATTTATCTGCATTAATGAGATCTCCTCTTAGTCTTCTCTTCTCAACTAAACAGGCCCAGCTCCCACAATCTCTCCTCATAAGAGAGATGTTCCAGATCCCTCATCGTCTTTATGGTCTCTGCTGGACCCTGTTCAGTAGCTCCTTGCCTTTCTTGTACTGAGGAGCCCAGAACTGGACACAGTACTCCTGAGGTGTCCTCACCAGGGTCAAGTAGAGGGAGACCTCCTGGCCACAGTCCTCCCGATGCACCCCATGGTACTCTTGTCCCTCCTGGCTGCAAGGGCTGGCTCATGGTGAACTTGTCATCTACCAACACAACCAGGTACTTCTCAGCTGAACTGCTCTCAAGTAGCTCAGCCCCCAAACTGTGCTGGTACTTGAGGTTCTTCTTCCCCAGGTGCAGGACCCTACACTTGCCCTTGTTAAACTTCATCAGGTTTCTCTCCACCCAATTCTCCAGCCTACAAAGGTCCCACTGAATGGCAGCAGAGCCTTCAGGTGAATCAGCCACTCCCCCAGCTTTATATCATCAGCTAACTTGCTAAGGGGACACTTCAGCCCTTCATCCAGGTCATTGATAAACAAGTTGAATGAGACTGGGCTCATATTCATCCCTGGGAAATGCCACTGACTATAGGCCACCATCTGGATTCTACTCTGCTGATCACAACCTTCTGAACTCTGTCATTCAGCCAGTTCTCAATCCACCTTGCTGTCCATTCATCTAACCCACATTTCCTAAGCTTATACTAGGATGTTATAGTAGATAACATCCACTGCTCTCCCCTCATTGACCTATCTTGCCAAGTTATTAAAAAAGGCTATTAGATTGGTCAAGCAAGATTTACCCTTGGTGAATCTGTGCTGACTACTCCTGATGACCTTCTTCTACATGCTTGATGGTGACCTCCAGAATGACCTGTTCCATCACCTTTCTATAGATGGAGGTGGGGTTGACTGGCCAGTAGTTTCCCTGGTCCTCCTTCTTGCCCTTTCGTAGATGGGAGTGACATTGGCCTTCCTCCAGTCATCAGACACTTCTCCCATTCTCCATGATTTTTCAAAGATGATGGAGAGCAGCAGAGCAACAACATCTGCCAGCTCCCTCAGTATCCTTGGATACATCCCATCAGGGCCCATGGATTTATGGGTGTTAAGTCTGTCTAGCCTATTCCCTAACCCAATCCTCTACAAGGGGAAAATCTTCCTTTCTATTTCTGAAAGAGAGAAGAGTATTTCTGCACTCAAATCTGCAGTTCACAAGACACCAGAAGAGAATGCTGAAATGATAACTGTGGCTTCATTTCCTTCCACTGGGTGAACTTCTGCATTTTAGTTGGGTACGGGTCGAGTGAAGTGCTATTACAGGCAGAAAGGGAACCGTATTATTAGCTGGATCCTTTGTATGTGCTTCCAAGTACCCAAAATTAAATTAATTGTGCTTTTCTTTATGAATGCTTCGCAACTTCCCAACTTGATTTGATAACTGAATTTGAAGGAGTGATTTTTATTTTTTTTTTGTCTTTATTTCTCTTTATTGTTCCTTCCCCTGGTAGATCAGTATTCTATTTTCCACTTACTTTTTTAAACCTCACTGCCCTAATCTGCTTTAAACTGACTGCCAAGTGGGTAAAGTACCAAGATGGAAATATTCACTGATTCACACTAAGAAATATTCACTAATATTCACACTAAGAAAGAATATGCTTTTGTCCTGGCTACTCAAAGCCTAGGGAATAATTGACAGATTTTAATTAGAGGCAGATAAAAACACTGAAGCGTACTTATAACTGAAAGACATTTTTCAGTTCTTCAGTTCAGGTGCATTGGTTTGCCAAGGTCCTATTATTACCCAGATATCCCCACAAAAGATAGAGTACTTCACTGTGAGACCTGCTTGACACGCATGGTGCCTACAAAGGATGTAAAGTGGCACAACATGGCAAGTAAACATTTATTCTTTTAGTTCAACAAACTCTACATACAGTAGAACAAGGGTATTTTCCTTTTATAATTATTCTATTACAGTGTGTGTGTTGAGGACCATTTTAAGAACACAATGCAGCTGCATATGTGAGACTAGCCACAAAGTGCTGGCGTAAGCAGACCAAGGAGAAAAATAACGTTTGCTCCTCATAAACTGTTTCAAATAGGAAGTTCTGGGAGCAGAAGATATCTTGTGCTTAACCGCTATGTAGTCGTAAAAAGAAACATAGTCTATAAGACTATAGACCTGGCAGGCTTTACTGTGTCCTTGGGAAGTCTTTATATGCTGGCTATTTTGAATCATAAGAGAACAAAACCATGTCACTTAAAAAATATCAGAACTGGTAATGTCATAAACAAGAGGAGCTCTTTAGGATATGTTGACTTACTGTAAATTGGGCCAAATAAATACAGTAGATTTGAATATTTGAAGAAAAATAGAATATGTAGTGATGTTATGGATAAGACTTTTCATAGTTGGGACCTCTAATTTGCATTCTCTTTATGATGCATTTGCCCCTTCTGTCTGTGACTGCTTTTTAGTATGAAAAAATCGTATCAGCTTGACTTTCTTTTCCAAACAGAGTTTTCACTTCTGTTTGCACTGTAGAGCCAGAGGAGTTAATGAGCTGGATTCTCTTCACTCTTAGTACCTACAGACTTAACAGCTAAATTCTCACTTTCAAAAGCGTTTTGAAGGAATTGTGTTAAAGGCATTAATAAATAATTGGGTTAGATTTTGATGTCTCCATGTAAATTACAAGTACTAGATTAAGAGAATTCTTAAGGCAGTATATTTGAGTCTTAGATAATTTTATTGCACTCAAAACCCACTTATGTGGGAAAAAATATCAATGAATCTCAAAGCAAGGACAGTAGATAACCTCTAATGACAGCATCTTGTTGTCTAGAACTCTTTTATAAATTACATTTTCTAAAGTAGAAAAATAGATTCGACAATCCAAAAATTAAATTCAAGGTACAAAGTAAGAAAGAGTTACTGCCTTTCATAAGAATCCTCAGAGAAATTGGCTGAAAGTTTGTGTGACTGTCAGGAGCTATTTTCTTAATAATTGGTAAATCTGGACAGGTAGAGACATAGCTCAAACACAATATGAGCATCATTGTGACTAATCACCAATCAGAACAGCCAGGTGAGACTGGGGTGTTGGGTGACATGAACAGAAGTTTCCCATGACCCAGCAGTGTGCGCTTGAGCCCAGAAACTACCCATACGCTGGGCTGCAACCCCAGAACTTGAGCAGCAAGTGGAGGGAGGGTATTCTCCCCTTCTACTGTGCTCTGGGGAGACCCCCCCTGCAGTCCTGCATCCAGCTCTGGGGCAACAACACAAGAGGGATGTGGAGCTGTTGGAGCAAGTCCAGAGGAAACCATGGAGATGTTGTGAGGGCTGAAGCAACTCTGCTCTGGAGACAGGCTGAGAGCTGGGCTTGTTCAGCCTGGAGAAGAGAAGGCCCTAGGGATACCTTAGCGAAGCTTCCAGTGCCTAAAGGGGCTGACAAGAAATCTGGGGAGGGGCTTTTGGCAAGGGCCTGTAGTAACAGGACAAGGGGGAATGGCTTTAACCTGCCAGAGAGGAGACTGAGATGAGACTTTAGGAAGAAGTTAGTGTGAACTAACCCTGTTATTTCAGCCTGTAACTTCAGTGCTTGTTTTCAGCAGTAATATTTTGTTAATGGGTTAATGAATGTTGTTATGGTGGAAATGAGATTAATGAAATTGATAAGGGGAACGAAGGAGTGCCTGCTCTATCCTGTACATTCAACAGTGAATAGTTTGTTGTGGATGCTGTCTTCATTTGCCTCCAACAGTTCAATTAATCTTAATTAGACCTGTTTATTAGAAGATTTAAGTATGTGTATTTAGTTCTGAAGCTTTTTGGGTGCTCCTGCCCAAACAGACTGAAAAAGAAGTGCAATCAGTGAAATGATGTAGAGAGGTGCGAAATGAAAACTCCTGTTTCAGCAAGAGGTAGGCGATGCGTGATCGCATAGATCTTAAATCTTTTCCATTTCTAACAAAGCAGATGAAATGCCTCTTTGAAGTCACTCTGCAGAGGCAGTTCAGAGAATATATTAGATCCAGGATCTTCATGACAGTGCCTGTATTAAAAATGGATGGACAGCTTCTAAATACCCATTGTTTTCTGTCACTGCAAATAGGGTTCAGTTAGTTAATGAAACAGCTAATTATATTTTTATAATTCTGTCAGCATTGTTTGAGAGGTGACAGTCTGCTTGAATTTCTCATATGGATTGCTCTAAGAACATTGTTTGATTTGGATCTTGTCACTTTGCTGAAATGGCTGTTCCCTCTGTTGGGGTATGGCAATCACTGCTTTCCCAAACAGAGCTGTGTCACTCAGCATTTAAATAGGAAAGAATAGGAAACCAAGAATACAACTAGTCAAACAGGCTGGTGTTTTGAGTCCATTTCTGAAATCAAATAGTAGAACTGGATTGAGTTCATAATAGAAGAATTACTTTGGTATTATTGCAAACTGTATTACATATTCAACAACTTGCTGAATGTGCATGGAATTGTCAGGCATTCTCCACTCCCCACTTCTCATTCTTATCCCAGATGCAGTGGAGGGATAACAACTAAATTAAGAGCTATCTGAATTAAGAAGTGATTAAAACAAGTTTGGGTGAGTGCTGAATGTTAATCTCACAGACCACATTCTTCTGCAATGTAAGAAGGTGCAGTGTTCAGCGCTAGCTCTCTGACTTCAGAAGTGCATCATGATGAGACTAATTTATGAGGGACTATAGTCCTTGAAGCTGAAGTGAGTTGTGTGTGTTGTGGTTTTGTTGTTTGGTTTCTTGGTGGGATTTTTTTTTCCTGAAAGCCTCCTTGCTAATAGTATTTCTGCTGGTATCGATTTCTAATGGGAGTTGGGAGCTTTATTCACTTAGAGATTCTTATAAAACTCCTGCAATTAGAGAAATACAATTACACCAACCAGGGAAGCTGTATTAACTGGTAACTCAATCTAGATTGACCCAGGTCATCTGCATTTCTGCTCAGGTGTTCTCCTGCCATCTGCACGTCTCTGAGCTCTGTCCCTCAGAAGCTTACAGACCAGCTCAAATTCTACTCAGAAAAGCCTTTGCATTAAAACTCTTCAATGTTTAATGTGCTAAAATACAAAAAGTGAAGTGAATCAGTGTGCAAATTACCGACCTTCAGGAACATTTTGTCGAAAAGCTGTGTGATATCAAACAGGTTCTCCAGGCTTATATGATATAATAAATAATGTAACTCAAAGCATGGATATGAATCCATATGACAAGTGACCTGCACAACTGACCAGATTATATAATTACCTAATCCTGTATCTTGTATCTTGTCCACTGTTATTCTATTAATATCCAAACCACAGGCCTATTTAGTGTAATGACATAAATGGTGTATATGAATGCCATGAATTTTTTTAGCCCTTCTAAATATACAGTCTCAGGGCTTAATGCACAGTCTGTCTCATGATGCCTCTGTTGTAGTAGATCCCATCTCCACAGCATCCTGAAGCTAACTTCAGCAAAGAAAGTGAAGTCTTGAGTCAAGTCAGATGTCAAATAGGATTAAAAACTACATCTCTGTGCTGGTTTCAGATGGGATAGAGTTAATTTTCTCCCCAGTAGCTGGTGCAGTGCTGTGTTTTGGCCTTAGTCTGAGAAAAGTGTTGACCACACCCCGATGGTTTAATTGTTGCTCAGTAGCACTTACTCTGATCAAGGACTTTTCAGTCTCATGCTCTGCCAGTGAGGAGGGGCACAAGAAGCCGAGAGGAAATAGAGACAGGACACCTGATCCAAACTAGCCAAAGGGGTATTCCATACCAAGAATGTCATGCTCAGGATAGAAAATGGGAGAGTTGGCCTGAAGATACTGATTGCTGCTTGAGGATGGACTGGGTATCACTCGGCAGATGATGAGCAATTATTATACATCATTTGGGTTTTCTTTTTTGGGTTTGTTTATTTTATGTCTCTCTTTATTTGTTATTATTATGATTCCTATCATTATCATTATTATTGTAATTTTTGCTGTCATTATTATTACATTTTATTTTATTTAATTATTAAACTGTTCTTATCTGAACCCACAGATATTAACCTTTTTTTCTAATTCTCCTCCCCAGTGTTGGAGTGAGTGAGCAGCTGCATGGAATCTGATTTCCTGCTGGGGTTAAACTGCAACACTGTCCTAACTGAGCTTCAGCAGTTAGTGAGTTTGTCTTATCAGCTGCTTTTCACAGAGTCTTAGGATGGTTTGGGTTGGAAGGGACCTTAAAGCTCACCTAGTTCCAGTTCCCCTGCCATGGGCAGGGACACCTTCCACTAGACAAGGCTGCTCCAAGCCCTGTACAACCTGGCCTTGAACATTGCCAGAGATGGGGCAGACAGCTTCTCTGGGCAACCTGTGCCAGCACCTCACCACCCACACAGGGAAGAAATAGGTGTTGGCCATACGTGTCACAGTATGCAAATACATGCTTCTTCCAATTCATTATATAATACAAGTTAAAAAAATTTTGCATGCTTCAGAAGACAGATACTGTATTTGCAAACTTAAAACATCCAAAACATCTAAATCAACACAGATCGTTAGCCTCATATGTAAATGTTTTAGTTCAACTAGGGCACTTTCTTGTATTCCTGCTAATACTGGCTGAAGATATGCATTTTAACACACAGCAGATAATCATAATTTTGGCTCTGTAATATATCATATTTTCCATTTTAAAAGGTAATGGTAGATTTCAACCTGTTAATTTATCAATCATTTATCAATTAAATATCCTGCATTACCAGGACTCAGTATACACAGTGTGCTCATGTCGTGGTTTAAGCCCATCCACGCGGTTGCTCTCTCACTCCCCCCCTTCCCGAGTTCCCCCCCTCCAAGCTCCCGGAGGGATGGAAAGGAGAATCGGAAAGAATACAACTCCCACGGGCTGAGATAAGAACAGTTTAGTAACTAAGGTATAACACAAATCACTACTGCTACCAC
>JANHGB010058735.1:0-18527 GCA_026283785.1 Coracopsis vasa | reverse complement strand
CTTGGTCAGACTAAACATTTGAGCAGTAACTGAAAACATCGGTGTTATCAGCGCTGTTCCCAGGCCGAAAGTCAAAAACATAGCACTGCACCAGCTACTAAGAAAGAGAAAAAATGACTGCTACTGCTGAACCCAGGACAACAGTTAATAAATTTTTTTACCCTTCTTCCCCAAGATATCTGCAGACTATTTCAGACACTGTTTCCATAATTATTTTTGTTAAAAACAAATAAAATAATACTAAACTTTGGAGAGTCACAACACTTTTCACATTCAGACACCTTTATGCACTTTGTTTACACAGGTAGAACTCTGTGCCTAACCGTTCATTTTGTGGGGAAGGCATTATAGCCATTCAACAGAGCACCCTCATGACTGGTCTGCACACTTCACAAGTTAATAAATATTCAACAGATCCAACATTTAAACAAGGTGTGTGGAGCACAGACACTGACCCACAAAGAAATGCTGGCCTACTTGGTGCAGGAAAAGGAGTAAAGATTATCTTTCTTGAAAGGCCCGGAGCTGAACTGCAGCTGTCTAAAGGAAGATAGTCCAAAAACATAGGTGTCTCCTCAGAGACTTGGGTGCAACTGAAAGAGGCTTTTCAAGATCTGAAATTTGGACATGTTAGTTGTGTGGCAGTTAGATGATTAAATCCTACTTGTGTACAGCATTTGAGATGGTGCTTGCTATTACACACTAGCTATTCCTTTCTTATGTGAAAACAGACTTAAATAGAAAACTTTGCATAATATTGTGTTCAAGTGGAACATGACTTGAGTTCATGTGTTTATGGGACAATTTGGCTTTGATTCTCAGCTCTCACTATCTCTACATGAAAAGCAATCTAATTGAACAAAAGTTGATTTAAGGGTATCTTTTATATATGACCAATATACCAAATTGACTGATTTCACATTAAATTATCTGGAAAGTCCTACTTATTCATTCCAGATGCCATTGTTAAAGAGTGAGTTTATTATAATCTTACAGGGTCATTTTTGTAGGTCTTTATATTGTTTATTCTCTATACTGATGGAAAACCAGAAAATATTCAGTTCCCATCGGAATTATGGCTGATGACTTGTTTTGAAGACATGAAATATTTTGCAATTATCCTATTTTCTGTACAGATAAAACAGCTGTATCATGAAATAAAAGTGTGCAGAAGGAGGGTTTGAGCAGAATTTTAAATGCAGAATGTTATCTTGTCTATTTCAGCATTTGCTGAAGTAAAGTTTCTGCATTTGGGTCTACATAGTATCATAGAATCATAGAATAGTCAGGGTTAGAAAGGACTAAGTTGTTCCAACTCCTGAGGCCATGGGCAGGGACACCTCACCCTAGACCATGTCACCCAAGGCTCTGTCCACCGTGGACTTGAACACTGCCAGGGATGGAGCAAGCCCAACTTCTTGGGCAACCCATTCCAGTGCCTCACCACCCTCACAGTAAATTTTTTCTTATAAAAAAAATCTTCCTTATATATGACCTGAACTTCCCCTGTTTAAGTTTCAATCCGTTACCCCTTGTCCTATCACTACAGTCCCTGATGAAGAGTTCCTCCCCAGCATCCTTCTAGGCCCCCTTCAGATAGTGGAAGGCTGCTATGAAGTCTCCATGCAGCTTTCTCTCCTCCAGCCTGAATAGCACCAACTTTCTCAGCCTGTCTTCATACGGGAGGTGCTCCAGTCCCCTGATCATCCTCGTAGCACTCCTTCAGACTTGTTCCAACAGTTCCATGTCCTTTTTATGTTGAGGACACCGGAACTGCACACAGTACTCCAAGTGAGGTCTCATGAGAGCAGAATAGAGCAAAGTCAGGAGCCATATTATGACCTGATGCCCTTATGAAAGTTAAGTTGATTTCTTTTCTTCCTAGGTCTATCATGACAAATCATATTTATAACCACACACACAAAAAACTTTCTTCAATATAAATGTTAGTTCATGCTATTAATATTTCAAGCTCTATATGCAGTTACAGGTAAAAAAGTTAAAATAATGCTCTAAGAAAAGTGGTAGGTTGAGCTGTAAGTAAAGAAGAAGTAAATGATAATATATCAATATATACAAGAAAAACACTGTCTTTACGTCACCAAGATTTCTATCAGGCAAATAGACCAATAGAAACTGTTTGCTGATGGAGCTTTATCTCTCTAAAGTTTGCCCAGCCCCTTTCAAGGTTAAAATGCTCTCTATTATTCATCAAACACTGTAGGAGTAGGTATATGGATCACAGATATCAATCAAGGCTTATCAATATTTTTTTTTTCACCTATGCATACAGTGTTCATTTGGGGTGGGAATTTCAATCAAAACCTGAACCAAATCCAGTTAAATTCATTCAGGATACTCTTACTGATTTGAATGGACTTTGGAGGTCTGAAATGCTTTAACCTTTTAGTGTTCAGTTTCTGGAGTTCTTTGTTGTGTGTACAGTTGTGTCAGGATAATGCCATTTTTCATATCAATTTACCTGCCAAGAAAGAATTGAAAATCTACATGTCATGTCGACCATCAGAATGCAGGTCAGGGTATGTCACCTGTTTCTTGCCTTTATTGGCCTTCTTCATTTCTTGCCCTGTATTTTTATTTCAATCAGATCATGTCTAGGGCTCAGCAAGTAATTAGTTTATTAGAATGTTAATGTTATTGTCAGTAAAGTAAAATGCAGCACACACTAGAAACAATCAGTTTTACTCAGCCTTCACTTCATTGTATTTTCATCTTCAAAATTCCAATGACAGGAGTAACTAAAAACCATAGATATTAATACTGTTTTCGAAACAAATTGTGAACTGTCTTCTGCATTAAAATCTCTCTAGAAAATGTCTTTTGTCTTTTTCAATAGTGTTCCATTGAGAGAGACCTATATGTAATGTGATGATTGTAGGTTATATCAAAAATCTTAATTTTGCTTTGAATAGAAACAGAACATTGTTGTGTTCCATCCTAGGTAATATGCAGACTATATATTTTTAAACTATATACTTTAACTTTTTTAGCAAGCCTGTAGACCACACAACTTATTCAGATAAAAAAAGGAGGTACACTGATTAGCCTCAATTTCTAATTATTTATGCAGTTTTGCATTCTAAATCTAGATATTAAGGCTAATTCTTTGGCTGGTTATACCTGTATCTTAGAGGACTGGCTATAGAACGAAGTAGGCTAGCCCATGTCAGAAATGAGGGTGATGTTACAACTCAGCTCCTTGGTTGCCAGTCTGGAATGTTTTTTTCCTCCATTTCCAATCCAGCTGTTGATACTTGATTAATATGGTAAGAATTTCACTTGTCTAAAGATAACTGCAGATTTGCAACTTGTTTCAGTATAAACAAGATTTTGCTTGCCTGGTTTCCCTCAAAGCTGGATGCTACTGTGTGTGATTTATAAAACCATCATTTTTTGGAAATTGTTTTTAAATTTTTTAAAGTTTTTAATTTTTTTAAAGTTTTTAAATTTTTTAAAGTTAATTTTTAAGTTTTTAAAATTTAAATGTAAAAACAGGTGCATCCAAAATTTCTCCAAACGTTGAACTAGGATGACTTGGAAAAAACCTTGGAGGACTTATAGTGATCCCACACACTAATAAGATACAGGATACTTGATTTCTCTTTGAATTTCTCTGCTGGCATGTTGAATTCATTATTGCTCTTCCCTGGACTTGGAAATAGAGCTTCCTTCTTCTAAGTGTTACAGGTTGATTGTATCAACAGATGAAGAAGAAATGCCAATGTTGCAGAGGCTTTAGCATGTTAAGATCCAGTTTTAGAAAGGTGCTTAAACAGAGAGTAAATCCTGGATATACGTTGAATAACTTAATTCTAAATATTCTTACTTTAAAAAAGATTTTGTAATGACACTACCACACAGAACTATTTAGATTCCTCTGAAGAATAACTAGCATTCACAT
This sequence comes from Coracopsis vasa, assembly GCA_026283785.1. Taxonomy (NCBI): domain Eukaryota; kingdom Metazoa; phylum Chordata; class Aves; order Psittaciformes; family Psittacidae; genus Coracopsis; species Coracopsis vasa. The sequence goes on along the minus strand of JANHGB010058735.1, from coordinate 14,605 downwards.
ATAAATAAAATTATTAAGGCAGTTGTGGTGACTGATTTCTAATAATACCATGCAGCTTATTTTATTTGAAAATGTTTTAAAGGGTTCTGAAACTTAAGTTCATTACAGAAGGCTTTTTCATTTCCTTAATGGTTTTTCATTTAGATTTAATTAGTAGAAGAAACTTCTAGTATAGAAGCCAAAAGTTATCTGATATTTTCGTAACGTACCTGGGAAAATTACAGCTGTTTCTCTTGTTGCCTTTTAAATTACACTTTTTGGCAACTAATGTATTAATCCTGTATATGCTATCAAAGAGCTACAGTTTCTAGAGAGTTAAAACTTGAAAATCAATAAATCTATTTCAGAACTTGAAGTTTCTGGGATTCTCATCAAGGCTACTTTCTGTACAATAAATAGTGAAATATTAGGTAATACCAAGTTGAAATATAAGAGTAAAAAAAGAAAATAAATCAGTTGAACTAAAAATTGCTGCATCCTTCAAGTAAAGAGTTATCAATGAAATGTGGAAAAAGAGTCTTTATGATCTGAGAAAGCTTCATACCATGAAGGTGTTTTATATATTTATTAAAGTAGAACCATCTACATACACACTGAACAAGAAAGGGTTTAAACTGAGAGTAGTATGTAATATAACTTAACTGCCCATTTGTGAAGTCACTAGTCCAGTCCAGATGAGAGATAATAAGCAGAATTTGTTCATTCATCCTCTAGTCATTCATCTCATTCCCACCATCATAACTCAGGCATACTAGCACAGATTCAGGACACAATATTACACTACAAATCCTTATTCAGTCTTAACATTTAAAACATTACAAATGTATACTTCTCAGCATCCTATGTGATGACATTTAAAAGTCAGGTTATAAAGGTCCAAGTCCTCAGAAACTTAAAAAATATACCAGAGACCACAGTATAAATTATACGTTATTTAGAGATGCTGCAATACTTAAGAAAGGTGAATAAACGTAACATCAGAAATAGCAGCTGTGATTTCCTGATCCTTCTTGCTTCCTGCATTTTCTTACTTTAATCAAAAGGCAAACTGAGAATTTATTGCTAAAGCAAGGATTTCAGAGCCACCATCTGCTTAGTGACTTATATATGCATTTCTTATTTTCAATGAAAGTATTTACACCCATGTTCATTCATCTTTAGCATTTATAAAGGTGGTATGAACAATGAGCACAAGTTTCTGAGGATGATGTGTTTCACTCAGTCCTCATTCACACTAAATCTTGCAAGCACCTAAAACTGCCAAGCTTCTGTAATTACTGGTCCAAAAATTTGTGCATCTGGGCTCTTGCACATGTATACGAGTGCAGCAGCTGTTCTTTTCCTCTGCATAATTTTCTCCTTTTGATTTTACCTTGTGAAGTAAGGTTTCTTAAGGTAACTGATAACATACTTTGGATCAGACTAGGATGAACTTTATCACCTAGCTCAGAACAGAATCTCCCAAACACATGTAGAGACATGCCAAGCACTGTAAAATCTAGAATTTCTTCCTTGATCCTTCTGATGACTTAGTGAGGCAGGAAGAGGCCAAGGACAAGGGAGGAGTGAGATAGATAGATAGATAGACAGACAGACATCAAATTCTATATGGACTGGTTTAGATTGTTGTTTTGGGTTTGCGGGATGATTGGAAACAGGAGTACAGTTGAAAGCACCTGACAGCCAAGTACGGTAGGATCAGAGCAGCGAAGCTAAAGAGGATAATGATGGATTCTGAGATAGTCACAAAGTGAAAGGAGAAATCAGGAAACTCAGTGGATATATTGTAATTGGGAATAGTCTCTTCTAGAGGCTTGTTGTATGGTAAAAGTGAAAAACAGGACAAGGAGAAAGTAAACCAATATTATGAGCCTTGCATTCATGTTCTCCATTATGGCCTCAAGTTCTTTCAATGACCCATCGCTACCTCAATGTTTGGAATAATTACATATTTTATTACCCTTCTCCCACTTATTTCCAGGAACTTTTTTTTTTTTTTTTTTGGCATTACTTGGGAATTAGGAAATTAATTCTCTTTTTCAATATGTATGTAAACATTTTGGCATGGGATCTTGTGTCCCATACTGCTGCTACTAAGCGGGATCTATAGTTCTAGAAGAACCTTCTTAGCAATTTCCAATAGGAGAGCTTTCTTGCTACAATAATTAGAGCAGGAAGGGGCAAAGCAATAACTGGGAAAGATTCACAGTGGTAAAATAACAGTGTTCAAATCCTTAGCTTACTAGAAAATAAAGCAAAACCATACAGGTGTTTGGTGGGATTTGGGTTTGGTTTTTTGTTGTTGTTGTTTCTTTTTTTTGCTCTAATTAATTAAAATCAATTGCAGAACTTCCTCTTCTTCAAAATTGTATTTCTGACTGTTCACTACAAATCCTTGTTGTTCTCAGTATGGACATAGGTTACCTTCACCAGTTATGTAGTTTACTTTTCTTGTTCTACCAGCATCAATTAATTCTTATTACACCGTAATATTAACTATTCCTAAGTCTAATTGTATTCTTGGGTAAGTAGTTTGAAAAATGTACAGAATTTCAATACAGAGTCATCGCAAAGTGTAGGAAATATTGGCATAGAATACTCCCCAGTCTTGACAGAACAAAATCCATATTCTTACCTTTTCTCATATAAATATGCATGTATTTGCCCTATTACTTTCTCATATTTATCCATCACTCACTGTCTTTCATGTTTGCCCATTTCAGTTGTGCTGCAATCCTATTTTGCACAAGATTGTCTCTGAATTCTTCTTTTGTCTGTTATGATGTTTGAGTGAGCTTGTCAGGCAAAACCTTTGTTTTCCATCTTCAAAACACAGTAGATGAACTAGTCATCATTAGTTTTCAACAACTGTTCAACACAATGATTTAACAGCTTCAAAATATCTGTTTGCTCCCACTGTCCTCAGAAATTTGCTACAGGCTGAACCAAAGGAAAGAAAATCTTTGCCATGAAGCTTATTAGATTTTACTTATATCTTCTAGGAAACCAAAGTTCTTCTCCTCAACACAAGTAATGTACTTCAGTATGAAAAAAACCCAGAAATCTCAAATCTTCAGACAAACTTAACTCCCCTGCCATTACCCCTGTCTCCAAGCCCATTTATTTCAAAATTATAACATAGAACGTTTCTTTTAGACCGGAAATTCCATCTAAGAGCCCAACTTCCAAAGTTCCTGGTTCAGTCTCTTCCCCAGATTTTATGAGATATAGAAATGAACAAAGTTGGGTTGTCCCAGTTGAGACCAAAGTCCAGATGTCAAAACATTTATACTGGTGTTATTAGTAACTGTGCTGAAACTTAACTGAACTTCAACTCCACACATCAGCTGCCTCTGACTATGGGGTTGCACTTGGCTACAAGCGACTCTTCTTTTACCTCCAGATTTCCTCATCAGCAGAGGTATCTGGCTTACCCTGGATTCAGAAGCCAATCATGAGCCAGCATATGCAGGAAATGTGATCAATCAGGGACAGTGACTTATGGGCACACTTGGAGGATAAAATAAAAATGCTTACAGTTTCAAGGATTCAGAAGTTTCCAGGTACATGCTGAGAAAGCTAGAAAGGTATCTTTCTCTGGTCCCAGAGAGGATTTTCTGCAACAGACCTATAAGTCTACTTGGCTACTCAGACATAGTTGCCCTTGAGCCCCCTCTCAGGGCTTTACCTACACAGAAAAGCTGCAATGGACATTTGAAGATTTTTGAGAGACTTCCATTGTCTGACAGTAAATTGGTCTCAGGAAAATTCTGACCAACTCTAACTTTACTTGACATCCTTTTGGTTCCATCAATACTTAACTTACTTACAGTATCATGAAACTGAAATCTATATGAGATGCATCATTTTAAGACCTTTTGTCTGCATTCTGCAGCAGATACTATTTAAGGAGGAGTTTGCAAAATATATTATGCATGTATGCATCTTTCTTAGCTGTACAAATTGATCTCTAGAGTTTACCATAAAATGCTCAAATACTAAGAGCTAAAAATATGGAAGAGTAGATGGAAAATAAGTAATATGCTTCATTAATATAATGAGATGATAGTAAAGGAATAACATTAGTTTGCATTAGTTGGTTAATATTTGTACAGTTTTCTGAATATACAACAAGCTCCATATAAGCATTAAATTATTAATATTAGGCTGTAAAATCTCTCTGGTTTATAATGCTCTTGCTTGCTGGGTACTATGAAAATGAATACATGCCTGAAAGGATGAGCACTAGATCAATCAAATCAAACCAAAGCAAGACTACACCTTAACAAATATTGCTGAATCTGTTTTGCACATAGCAGTAATGTCTGTGCACCTGCTGTTGTAATATTCACTGAAACACCTCCTCCTGATTTTTTTTGGCTTTCCTTTAGTATGAAAGGATCAACACTCAGCATATTACATTGTTTGTCTATTGGTGTTATGCTACTATGCTAGTAGCATTTTTATCTGTATGCACCCAGTTTTGCATTCTTTACCAACAACATATGATCGCAAGTGTTAGTTTCATTAGAAATTCTGAGATCTTCATTCTAGCAATGATTATACAAATGCTAATAATACTTACTTAAATTTTGTGCTGTCCTGATTATATAGACTGTGATTGGCCTATTTTGTATGAACATCAGATGAAAATAATGTCTGCCTTTTTATGACAGCTCAAAGTATTTACAAATACTGATCAATGAGTTAAAATTTATACAGTATATGAAGTTTCTATGAATATATATGGTATGCATATTGGTCTAATACTGATAATGCAGTATAACTACATTTGCAAGGTGACAACTACAGCTTTGAAGCATCAAGTGAGGTTCCTTTCATAAAGCACCTGGCTGATAAAAAGAAATCATAAATGATGCCCTTTTTTTGTGGTTGGCTATTATTTTAGTGTAGATAAATGTATGAAAGAGAAAAGCAGAGGCACAAATCACAGCAACAGATGCAGAGGAGGAGGAAAAAGAAGACAGAAAAAAAAGAGCCAAAAAGAGTTTTTTTGAAAGAGCTGAGAATTCATATGTAATAATTTTGAGGCTAATTCTGACTATTCCTCAAGTGCTGTGTAAAGCAGTGTTTCCCATGCCTCATGTAAATAAGAATAGGATTGTATCAAAGTAACCTGACTTCATCATTATATTTTTCTCTTAACCAAAATACCTAGCAGGATGATAGATTTTGACTAGCTATTCAGTTTGGAAGAGATAACTATATATTCCTGTCCATTTGAATTGTGACTTCTTTGTACAGAATTCAGAGTGCTTGCAGTCATTTGTTGTCTGTTTGGTCTCATTCTGTGTTATCAGAGTAAAAAGTGATCGTTAGCTGGATGAACTATTAGAAAAACTCAATTTTGCTGCACTCCCAGTAATGAATCACATAGTAACTCAGAGAGAAATTGAATATTCTGGCAATTGTTAAGCAAAACCAGTTAGCAATATCATTTAAGGCTGTAACAGGAAAGCTGAAATGAGTCCAGTTGCTAAGGAAAATAAAAACCACCCCACAACAAAACCTTTACTCATTTACTACCATTGACAGACAAGATTGACACATTTGCTCTGAACTTCTGAATGAAGTATTAGCAGTTTCTTAGCAACTAATCCCATGGAAATGAATTCACATGTGCTGTGGGTATGAATCTACAACCTAGGATTAATTGGGTTACCTTTACAAAGCATCCACTTTTGTAAAGAAGCCTAATTTTAAATAAATTTAGAGTTTCTGGCAAGCTAATGTCTTGGAAGATTTTTTTTTTAAGCTTCTGCTAAAGCTACTTTGAGCTTGCTTACACTGGACCAGCATCCAGGGACTGGATCCTAGCTCCTGTCCACCAGGGCTTTGATGTGCCTGCCAGCCTGCAGGACTGGTAGAAGGCAATACTCTGTAATGGCTGCTGTTACACAGTGGCCTCACTGTAGTCTGACTTGACAGAACTATTCTGTAATTAATAAAAATAAGATTTTTTTGTGAAGGTCAGTGTACTCAGGGAAACACGCTCAGAGAAACATGTGCTCTTATTGCTGTCTCTCATAAACTATTTTGTACATATCATATGTATCTTGGTATTATTTTATACAAATTTTTTAATTGTTTTTTGGTCTGAGCATCACAGAACTCTGTTGGTTTTCTGAGGCTATTTTATAACAGCAGAACCCAAATTATTTGCATTTATTTCCAGTTACCTTTGACTCTATGGATATATAGCTGCATGCTATGATCACTGCAATATCAGTTAAACTTAAACACTAAAAAAAGAGTTATTTTGCAGCTGGACCTTCAAATTAGATTTCTATTCAGACTTAAAATAAGTTGGATTCATGTTAAAATTGACTTCATTGTAAAACTAAACTGAAATTTGCAAACGTCCTTTCCCAATTGTTAGAAGAAACCAAGACAGATGACCTGTTCAGATTCTTATGTTTAGACAGTTAAATTAAGGAAAGATTAATCTGTCCCTCAGTCCCTATCTGAGTATCTGATGGAATAAAAAAAAAAAACCAAAACATCTAGAAGATCTTTAAGATATGATAAACTTCACCTCAATCTGTCCCTATCTACTAAAATGTAAGAATCCTTCTTGTGCTGAACTTTATCTCCGCTAGGCTCAGAGACTAAGAGCTGGCCTCAAATGACCTACCAATAGCTAGAAAAACTTTAGTAATGTTGAATGTACATTTTATTTATTGGAAAGAAAGAATCTTAGCAGTTAGTACTAATACTCTATTTAGGAAGACTGCAGCTGAGAGAATGTTGTAATGAGACTGGTGGTTTACATGAGAAATTGATACTACTTTCCTAAATGCACCAATGGCCTCCAAGTTATATTTGTGCTTCAGAGATAAGCCAAATGCCATTATTCTGTCCTGCAGTAGTCTGTATTTTTAGAAAAGATAAAATAACCAACACTTGCTTTTTTTACATCTCTAGTATGAACCAATAACCCCATGAAATTGGATGAGCACTAACATTCTGTGAAAAATGATTAGCCCTATGTTCTAAGATAAAAATAATAAAATATGAAAAATTTTTGAAGGACAAGAATTGTTCCACTTGAGCTGAATTAAATTTCTTTGTGGAATTGTGTATATGATTAATGTCTTTCCAGAAAATTGTGGAGTAACAAGTAACACTATTAGGATTTAGTGTAATACATGGAGAAGCTTGAGTATAGGAAAATTATTAGAAAGAGACAGGGTAACATTTTGAAAAAATTGCTACATGGTTTTGAAGCTGAAAATCCATTTCTAAATGATGCACGAACTTGGGGGTTTCACACTTATTGATTGTCAACATAATTTTAGCAATTAAGTGCTTACATCACTTTTGAGAGTTTCACATACGTTTTAGGAGAAAGAATAAATAAATAAAGAAGCATTGATCCATTTTTCAGAAAGTATTTGTTAGATTGACTATCTGCGAACAGAAGGCTGTTGAATAGCTTACAGGTTATTAATATTTTGCAAGATATATAAAGGATCAGGCAAGAAGAAACAATAGTCAACTATCCTATAAATTGGAGAAAATTAAAATTTTGGAAGCAGAAACCTTGTGCTAAGGAGAAAGGGAAGACTGGAAGTCCCTCCAGAAATCAATAATTCTACAGACTGGGAGAGCAACCCTGGGAGCCTCTTGGGAGAGTGTCAAAATTCCCTAGGACCTCTCCTAGTGGCAGGCATTTGGAAGAGACTCAAGGCAGATGGGTCCTGATTGGTAGAGTCCCAGAGCTTTTCTCTTCTCAATTCTGTGAGTGAAGAATGGCCTGTACACCTCTTGCTTTGAGACAAGGTGAAACAGCCTGATAATATTAATCTCATCCAAATGCTTATGGATGTGTGTGTCTGCATCTGTCCCAAATCCAAGACAATTCGGTATTCAGTTATCTATCTCTTTTTCCTTCAACTGCACTGAATTCTTATCTCTCTACATGAATACTTTTCTGATAAGAAAATTCATTTCTTCTATATAACAAATATTACTGGTACCATGACCCTGGAGAGAGTACTTTGAAACACCAATAAGAATAAATGCTAATTATAGAAGCCCATGGAAAAAAAAAATAAAGGCTGCTATCCACCTACAAAACATAAAACTGTCTGAGAATGGCAAAATAGGAATGTTTTGATAACAACCATCTGTTTGGAACTTATTGAGATGTTTCTAGTAGGGCTCTGTTTGCGCTTGATTTTCAGTTCTTTTGGGCTAGAAATAGGATGGTGAATGGGTTGCTGTACTCCACACTGAAGGAGAAGATAGATGTTTTTAGTCACACAGAGGATACAGATAGAGATAAAGTTCTTAGCTACATAGGATTCACCTTTATATTGAGTCCAATGACTTTCTTTAATGACTACTATCTTTTTATTCTCAAATTAAGTCAGGTACTGAACCCTAAATAAGTTTGGACAGGGAACCTATAGATGACCTTAAGGCAACAAATGAAAACTACTTATACATATTTAAATGATACTAGTAAAGACATAATTTCTCATGTTATACAGCCTGTTTTGATTTGCTGACACTACAGACTGTACAATTTGTTCATTTAGTAAACCAGTATCTGTATAGGGTATTGAAAAACTACATAGAGACTTCCAAACTAAATGCATCACAGTCAACCTGTATTCCAGAAGAGAACAGTCTTGGCTTTACTGAAGTCTGTCCATGACTGTACACTGTTCCTCTCGTTAACTTCAGTAGTGTAGTACAATAACATTGCTGGACAGTTTCTGATGTCATACTATGTGTGACCGTTCAAAGCTAATTGAATGTGATGGAACACTGATTTGGCCAAATCTTTGAATTTGAATATGCCTCAAACTTAATCTTTATGTGAGCTCCTATAGACAAACTGTGATTTTGACCATTAAACTGGAAAAGGAAGGTTTTGTTGGAATATAAACTTTAAAGGAGAGAAAATTTAGAATAAGTATGTCTGCATAGCAATACAAAATTTAGAAACAGTTCTTCCTTGAAAGAATGTCCTTGCATACGGTCTTGGTTTGAACTAGATCAGAGATGGTTTTGGCTTCCACAAATTTTGTTAATTTCTTTGTGGTCTTCTGCCATCTCTGTGGTGTGACTGCCTGATCCTTCTTCTTTCCTGCCATTTTTCTTCCCTTCTCTATTTAAACTGGTTTCTTGGGCCCTTGCTGTGATAATCTTGCTTTCTACTCCCTTCTGTATCCTGCAGCCTAGAAACCTTTCTCTCAGACATGCTTGAGTTCAGTTTCCTTTTCTTAGCCCTTACAGTAAGGCTGACATCAGGAGAGATCAAACATGAAGATTCACTGCATGGAATTACACAAGTAGTGTGAGCACCCTATGCCAGGACAGCCTGTCCCCTACAGATTTGACATTGATTTCATGAACCTGCCAGATGCTCTCTGCCAAGATTATATTCTCACTGTGAAGAAGAAGAACTGCCTGTGAAAATGTGGAAACCCTTCTAACTCTTCTGCCTTGACAGTTTAGATATGGAATTTCTTTCTTTGATACAGACTAATTGAAATGATTGTAGTCTAGATCATAAAAATAGTAGGATAGCAGAAAAACAGACATAAGAGTATGTCTGTATATTCTAGAAAAGAGATCAGCTTTACTGAATTACTCTATTTCATTCTCTAAACAATAGAGGATATGGGTACATCCACATATTTTGGAAATTAAGCCAAATATAACTTACTTACATTAATAGCCTGAAAGCACCTGTTAACCAACAATACTTATGATTTTACCATTCTACTTGACATAATGATTATGAGAAGAAACACATTTCATTTCAGGAGGATCATCTTCTGTGATTCAGAAGAGACCATTAAAATGTATTTGTATAATTCAATTAGGAATAAGAACATCATAGTGAAAAAAATAATATTGCAGTCATTCATCAGAATCATGTCTTTGCTGTGCTAGGCACATTCCAAGCTGACGTGGGAAACATTATTACTTTACCAGAAAGGGAAATTTACCTTTGCATAGAAGGTTAGAGGTCTATATATCATCTAAAGCCCACATAAATACACCAGTTTTATGTGGAGTTTCCAAATACGGTAACATCTTTTACCATAAAGAAAACAAGATTACACAGGAGAAAATTTACTTCTGCTTTTTTTCAAGCTGAATTTCACTTTTATGCCCTACAAGACTTAGAACAAGTTTATGTTCTTAAGTGTCATTTATGAAGTTCAATGTGGCAATAATAACTGAAATTTTATCACCTTATCTGTAATAAGGTACTGAAGATGAACACAAGTCATTTTTCTGAAAATCTGATAGCTTGTTCTGAAATAAATGTAAGGAACCATTTATGAGCTGGGATATGTCTAAATCCTGGTGTTTGAATGAGTATGCTGTGCTAGTTAAAAAGCAAAGCAGTTTGAACTAACAGCAAATACCTCAGCTTCCAACAAAAACAGAACAAGAGCTCTGTAAAACATCTCATTTTAGATGTTTTCCTGCCATAAAAATAATTTGATCTCCTACCTCTAGGTTGTAAAATCAGTCATTCTGGATCCAGTGGCTTCATAAAATTCATGACTTGAAAAATGGAGGACAGAATTAGTTGTTGCAGGATTTCATAATATAACTCTTTTACACTAAGTCTAATAGCTGTGCCACAAAGCGAAGCAAGATAGATATAAATGACTGAAAGTCATGGTTAAATTAATATTTCTACCTCCATGCATATGTAACTTGCATATACGTAGATACTAACATGAAAAATAATGAGTATAAAGATGGGAAACTTTCAGATTCTATCCATGACAAATCTGAAGCTGTACAAGTATCCTTGTGCCTGTGTTCATTTTGAGAACCTTAGTATAGGTAAGGTAATAAAATTTCAGTTAATTTCAATCAACCTTATGTATTTATGCACAGAAAACAAGTGCAAAATTTTAAACTAGTAGGAAAAAGGAAATGTTCCTGGAACAAGTACTGTCTACCCTGGACTTTGGGAAAGATCCAGCTCAGGGCTAAGTAGAGAAATTCCACGTTTGTTCAAGTGGAATGTTGGGGTTTGCAATATCCTGCTCCAGGAGGCAAAAGTGGGTGCTGTTTGAAGCTGTTCAGAGCTGTGAAATATTCAAAGTTTAACCTGAGATAGACAAACTAGCACAGTGAAAATGAGGTGAGCAAAGAGAAATGGGGAATATAGTTTCCATGTGACTTAGCAATTTGTCACTTCTATCTCAATGCCTTTTATGATTCATGGCTACAGAATACAAGATAACACTGCATATAGTAAAATCTTATGAACAGAAGTTTTGGGTTGGATAAGCTACCAGCTATGTGAAGCTTCCAAAAAAAAAAAAAAAAATAGTGTCAATAAAAGCTTTATAATTTTGCAGTTGTTTTCTGCGCATGGAGAATACATACCTTCCAGATGCCTTTTACATAGACATTTCTTGTTTGAGTTCTCCTTTTTTTTTTGTATTTTAATCTGTATTATTTGGTTTGCTTGCCATAAACTTAACTATTCATGGCTTCAAGGGACTACTAAGCATCTAAAATGACCTAAAATAATTTTGTATTAAACAGTAACAACTCATGACTTTTACATTTTGAAATCTTTGTCTCTTCAAGAAGCAGAATATTTTTATGAAGAGTGTGGATTATAATGATATAAAGGTCCTGACTCTTTCCCTGCAACTCTGGGAGAGGTAAGGTTTTAAAGACAGCACAGAAATATTTGAACAGAAATATTATTTAAAAGAAAATTGCTGCCGCTATTAAAAGTTGCTACACTGCAGTAGACTCCAGAGAGTAGTGATTGTCATGTAATTCTGTAATTATGATTTCATTTCAGAACAGATAGCAAATAATGTTGCAGGATTTATATTCGACTGATTTTGTAAAATCTCCCAATACGTTAGCCCAAGTACACTAAATCTGCTCTCTTGTGATATTCAGTCAGAAAGATTAACCTAGAAGTCATTTATGATAATAAAGCATTTATCATAACATCATCTGGAAGATGAATATGGAATACTGTTAATCACATGGCCAAAATTCTTAGATTAAGGAATATAAACACCACAATTTAAAATTAAAAACTCATCGGATGTTTTTTGTGTTTTGTTGGGGTTTTTTTAGGTGTACATTGGTGCTTCCCTTATTGCTGTTCCAGGTTTTTAAGTCTTATGTTTTCAAGCTTTTCTCTCAAACTTTGATGACTGGCAACTTCTTAGCATATCTGTTTCACTGTTTGGTAAGACTTATATCCAGGAATGAAAGTTGTGAGGAAAGTTGAGGTTCTCTTCAGAACACTGATTTGTGTAGGTGAGATTTCAGAAAAGCAGGAAATATGACAATATAATATAATGAATTCTCAAGGCTACAGATGTTCCACACTTTCAGAATGCAAAATGCAATTCTTCCCAAAGCATGAAATAAGGTACTATATTTTATAGACAGAAGGAATTGAGCCCCACTTCTTTGATTCTGCACCCATGGCACAATTAACTCATGACTCAGACCACCTTCCCAATGAAAAATAAGAGTTGACTCTATTAGTTCTCTCATCCACATGGGAATGATTTAGAATTTTTGAAGTTGAAAACAACATCCTGAATTTCACACAGCAACCGTTGATAGTGAGTGCAAATTACAAACAATGGTGCATATGAATGCTGTGTGACACACAACTTATTAAACAAAGAGCCACATTCTGCATTAGCCACATGATTAATGGGACTAGACCTCCGGAGAGGTTTCCAACATGTATCATCTGACACATGGAACGGTTTAACTCCTAAAGATAGGTTGTAAATGCAATAATTTATAGAAATGAGGCTGAAAGTAGTTTGACCTTGTATTTTAATGACAGACAAATTTTAATTGTTGAATTTAGAACCATTTATATTGTAAATTGTTTAATAAAACCATGACTTAGGCTGCTGCAATGACACAAAAAGTTAATATATGCGTCAGCGACAATCTGCATTGGAATAATCTTACAAGTAAACTAAGGCCAAATTAATTCTCCTTACTGCATCTTAGGGAATTTTGTGATGTCTATTTGTCTTTTGCACTGACACTGAAATAGATAAAGTTGTCATTAATTACATCAATATATCTATGCAGAGAATAAAGAAAAATATAACTTGTAGAATTCTGTGTAAGTAAAAATGAGATTTACACCAACCAAAAGCAGGTTACCCATTCCCTCAGCTGTTTTGTTGAGGGCTTCAGAGAATCTGTCTTGCTCATGAATTGCTCTGGAGGTGCTCACCTCTGTCATGAATTTCACTCAGAGAAAATAAGCGTTCAGTTTAGTGTTTCAATGTAACACAAAAGGCTAACTCCAAATTGTCCCATAACACCAGCCTTCAGGTAAGCATAATAGGTTTAAAAAATATTTAACAGAATTTTAACTCTGAGGAATGTGTGGTCTAATTTGAACTGTTAGAGAAACTTTTTTTTAAAAAAAGGGTTCAAAAAAGTGACATGGAGATAGGTAAGAGGCTTGGGATTGAGAGCCAGATAAAACAAATTAATTTAGAAACCAGACAGGAAGTCAAACAACACCTATGGTTCAGTCCAAGGCTGCTTTGGGCTTTTCTTAAAGTGAATGAACCTATAAATTGAAGATGTCAAAGAAACATTCAAAGGAGAATTAAAAAAAAAAGGTATCTGGGCAGAAAAATTAAATGTGGAAAAGTGAAATACTTGAACTAAGTAGGCCACATGGACTGAGACTTCAAAAGATGAAACAGGAAGAAAAAAGACTATTTCAAAGATTATATCAACTGACATGGCCTTGAACAATCTCCCTCCCAACAATGGGAGTCTTTCTATTAATTTCAGTGCATGGGACTTAAAAAAAGTGAGAGAATTAGGAAATCTCTGTAATGGAAAAGCACTACTTTAATTAGCTATAAGCACTTGTGGTACAGTTTGGTTTTAGCACATTAAATAGACAAAAGTTTCAGACTTTTTAACCCAGTAAGTAATGTCTCCAGTTATAAAGTGTCTATTAACAGCTCTTTTGCGAAAATGTGTTCATCTGTTTAGGAGTATTTTGCCAAAAGCACACATGGACAAGTTAGCTTCTTACAGATATGTGAATGGATGTTCCTGTCTGAAGTCAGAGGACCAGTATAATAAAGAAAAATCAACCAAAGATGGCAAGTTATGTATTTCAGATATAAAGCAACATAAGCAATAATAAGAAACAATGATTTATCCTAGGCTGAGAACCTAGGCTCAGACGCATACTGTAACTTCCATGATTGCATTCCATCTTTCTAGTGAGATTCAGAGACGATTGAGTAACTACATTGATTGACTTACTGGATTTTTCGTTTTTCTGGGTATACTTTCAGAGACAAAATAAATCACACTTGACATCTAACAAATGTCATGTACATTGCCAATTGCTACCTTTAATACATCAAAGCATATTTCCTTTTTTACAAAAGCTTAGATAATTTTAATATAGTAGCAAATAGGAGTAAATTAACATTAAAAAATATTTTCTATTATTATTTTTATTATTATTTTCTGTTTCTGCTGCCTTTGACTCCAGTTCATACTGAAGTTCTAGCATGTCCGGTACAGCAGCACTCAAGGGTGGTGTGACTTCATT
>JANHGB010058734.1:0-12492 GCA_026283785.1 Coracopsis vasa | reverse complement strand
CTTCCAGCATATCAACCGAACCACACAGCTTGGTGTCATCGGCAAACTTGCTGAGGGTGCATTCAATCTCACTGTCCATGTCCTCAACAAAGATGTTGAACAAGACCGGTCCCAACACTGATCCCTGAGGGACACCACTCATTACTGGCCTCCAGCCGGACATTGAGTCATTGACCACAACTCTTTGCATGCGGCCATCTGGCCAGTTCTTTATCCACTGAGTGGTCCACATATCAAATTGATGTCTCTCCAACTTAGAGACAAGGATGTCGTGTGGGACAGTGTCGAATGCTGTGCACAAGTCCAGGTAGATGACATCAACTGCTCTACCCCTGTCCATCAGTTCTGTAGGCCCATCATAGAAGGCCACCAAATTGGTCAGGCAGGATTTCCCCTTAGCGAAGCCATGCTGGCTGTCACCAGCAATCACATCTTGGTTTCTTTTCTTACAAAATGCTGGACTAGATTACCTTTTGAAGTACCTTCCATACTGGGGTGTTTTATTATTTCATGATTTTAAAAATCAAGAAGAACTTGCCTGCTTTTCCTTCTCTTCTCCCTCCATTTTTATTGGCCATACTCGTCTTGTATTTGATTATTTCTTATCTTATCAGCTCGGAAGGCCTTTTGCAATGACAGCAAATAGGATCATCTACATACTTAATCAAGTAGTAGGGGGTAACATATGAACAATTACTTTGCAAAATATAGCTTATGGTATCCACAAGGATTAAAAGAAGTGCTTCAAGGTGTGCTGTTATTGTTGTCATAAAAGCAATATTAATCTTCAGTTTTGTTTGCTGGATTATTTCAATATCTACAAATGCCATTAACAATTTTATTAAAAATATAAATTATAGTTCTTCCTCATAATTTCAACATTTAATTTGGATTTTACTTTTTGTTTGCAGTATGCTGTCTTTGAAAACTTCTTACATGTTCATGTTTCTAGACTCCAGGAAATTTCAGTTACGATAGGGCACACACAGTGGGCCAAAATAAATGATCTGAGCTAGATAAAAACTTCTGGAGTGGATCCTGACCTTTTGTTAACTGTTGTGTATAGTATAATATGTTCTTTCTTTAATGGAAAAGGCAGCTGACAAAGTGGATTAATTTATAATATTAACTAAACCTAAATCCTAGATTCATGTCACAAACCTGAGTTGCTACTGTCAGCAGCTTACAGGCTTCACTGTCTAATGAAACCAGTAGATACTTACAGAGATCATTTTAGCCCATTACAATCTGATGGGCAGATGATACCATACCTGCCAGAAAGAGCTATTGCTGTTCGGTTACTGGAGTACCATTGTTCAGCAATATTCATCACCATGATATTGGTTCATTATTTATAGTTTAAGATGGGGGTCAGTTGTTGCCTCTTCTGATGTTACTTTAACTTTTCTTCCATCAAAAGCCTTTAATTCCAGCCTGAAAAAAAAAGAAAAGAACAAATCATCTGAATGTTTTCAAAGTTGGGGTATTTTTAGAACATGAATCCTGGACATGTCATTTCAGTTTTAGTGAGAAATGCCAATATACTATCCATCAACAATAATGTTGGCATCTAGCAAGAACTAAGTAGATATTTAATATCCTTTAAAGATTCACAGTAGTTTCATATCGAATAATTCAAAATAGATTGTCAGATGATTGAGTTTTTTCTGGACCTGTAAGAGAAATATTTGAAGCATAATTTTGATATAGATGCAGGAGAGTGGTAGTGCTTTCTGTCACCGGCTTATCTCAAAGACACATTTTGATCTAAACAATTAAGAATTGCTACATAAGATAATATCTTTGTTCCTGAATAGGTCTCCTAGTCTGTTGATATCTAACTACTATTGACATCCTCAGATATGGAGAAAAATTTTAGTGAATAGGAAAAAAATCTGCAGTAATGAGAAATGTTTTTAAAATATGGCTACCTGCCATATCTCTACGAATTGACAAAAGAAATAAATAAACAATTTTGGTTTCGTACTTATTATTAACAATATTTATCAGAAGTTATTTTGTCAAGCTATTCTTTTTCATTTAAACTATTTAAGAAACTGATTAAACATACTTAATATTTTGATTTACAGGTGATATAGGAACTCTAGATTTAATGCTGTATTTCACCAGGCATGACTAGGAGAGACTTCTAAGCTAGTTGGAATTATACATTTACCACATTACTGGTCTTTTTAAAATTGCTAGAGAAGTCACCCAGACAACCAGCTAATTCCATACGCCAAACTTTCTCATGGCTACAATTTGGCAGGAGGGCTCTCAGAAGCAAGAATTCTCTTTGCATATTTCTTTGTACATATATTTGTATTTGGGTTTTTTTCCCATCAACCTGAGTCTGCCGTACGCTTTTTGTCAGTTGTCAAGTTCTTTAATACATAACATTTCTTTTGTACTGCTACAAAAGTGACTTGTCAAAGTCCTGTAAAGATTTGTAGCAGATCAAAAAGGAGAATAGTATCAAGATCAGTGAAATGTAATCCAACAGATAACAATATATAAATACAAACTTTCATAAACTGTGTTCTACTCTCAAGGCAGTACAGAACTTGAAGCCTGATTGTCAGTGTATTTAGATCAAAAACTATATACACTTTTATTTTATTTTTATTCTGAATGATCTGTATTTTCCCATTGTTTTTTTACTGCTGAAAATAAGCCATGCTGATTAATTACCTGTCAGAACCCATGTTTACCCAGCAAATCATAGCTTCCAAGATATATCCTACTCAATGTAAATGTTGGTCTTTTAATGGCAATCACAGTATGTGGGCTGTCTGGAATTTTATTAGATTGCCATTAACAACAATGTATCATTCCCCAGCTCTACTGAGTGTTTCAAAGTAGCAAAATGATCAAATTGTGTGCTTCAAATCTGTTTTGTATTGGGTTTTTTTGTGTTGTTTTTTTGTTTGTTTTTTGTTTGTTTTTTTTTTTTTTAATGAACGTCACTGTATGTTATGGGCTGAATTATTGCAGTGCAAGTTTTGCTTGCAAGAGTTAAAAGATTTTGAATGCCCACACTTTTACTGCTAATTGTCTAAGCTCTTTAATTTACCAAAAGATATTTCACCAACATCACTTTTTCTTTGGCATTTACTTTCATACTGGAGATATTTAAAGTATTTTCTTTCAGTTTTTATTGTGAGGGTTACAATACCCATAGATTGCTATGGATAGGAATAGTTGGATCAGTCTATTAATCTCCAAAATACATAAAAGGCCTTGTAAGGGTCAAATCGGGGCAGGGGAGGGGAGGAAAGAAGAAAAAAAATAAATGTACGTATAACAGGAGAAAAAAGAAATATATGCAGAAGAGCTGCTAATATTTCCCTCTACATAATATTTAACTAGGTCAACAAAGAAGTGAAAAATATTTGTATATTTAGTTAGATAATCAAAAATTGGAAAGCTAGCAAGCTTATTCTCTCATTGAAGAGCTGCAGCTAGAATTATTGGCATTTGATTGAACTTCTGGTAGACAAAACAGGATATAACAATCTTTGATGAGAGTATATGAAAGTATACAGTTAAAGAACAAACAAATCTCATTTTCTGTTTCAGGATATAGATGTATATATGTTTTAAGTGGGAGTGGATGTAAAACTCATCTCCTAATCTGATATGCACAACACTATTTATGCTGTGACTTAATTATGCAAAATCTCCATAATTTCATGTTTTGGCTTATGTACAGTAATGTATTATGTCTGAATAACACACAAATGATCAAATGTTTATCAGCCTTTAAGCAATGACTATGAATTTCTGCCATTCATAATAGCTTAAATTGTATTTATTATAATTTTGTTTTTATTCCATTATCTACATAGAATCCTTTAAACATGAATGCAGATATCTATATAGAGAGTCACAGAATGGTTAGAGTTGGAAAGGACCTTAAGACTGTCTAGTTCCAACCCCCCTCCCATGGGCAGGGGCTAGACTCACACTAGATCACGTTACCCGAGGCTCTGTCCAACCCGGCCTGGAACACTGCCAGGGATGGAGCTTTTACCACTTTTTTGGGTAACCTCTACCATTGCCTCATCACCCTCACAGTAAAGAACTTCTTTATATCTAACCTGTTTAAATTTAAACCTATTCACCCTTGTCTTATCGCTACAATCCCTGATGAAGATTCGCTCTCTGGCATCCCTGTAGGCCCCCTTCAGGTACTGGAAGGTTGCTATGAGGTCTTCACGCAGTTATCTCTTCTCCAGGCTCAACAGCCCCAACTTTCTCAGCCTATCTTCATACAGGAGGTGCTCCAGTCCCCTGATCATCTTCGTGGCCCTCCTCTGGACTTGCTCCAACAGTTCCATGTCCTTCTTATGTTGAGGACACCAGAACTGCACACAGTACTCCAAGTGAGGTCTCATGAGAGTAGAGAGGCAGGTTCACTTTCCTTGACCTTCTGGTCATGCTCCTTTTGATGCAGCCCAGGATACCGTTGGCTTTCTGGCCTGCTTTCTGCTGCTGTGCACATTGCTGGCTCATGCTCATTTTCTCATCAACCAACACTCCCAAGTCCTTCTCCACAGGGCTGCTCTGAATCTCTTCTCCACCCAACCTGTAGCTGTGCCTGGGATTGCTCCGACGAGGTGGAGGACCTTGCACTCGGCATGGTTAAACTTCATAAGGTTGGCATCAGCCCACCTTGCAAGCATGTCAAGGTCTCTCTGGATGGTATTGCTTCCCTCCAGTGTATCAACCGAACCACACAGCTTGGTATCACTGGCAAAATTGCTGAGGATGTACTCAGTCCTACTGTCCATGTCCCCAAATAAGATGTTGAACAGGAATGGTCCCAACACCAACCCCTGAGGGACACCACTCATTACTTGTCTCCGTTTGGACACTGAATCATTGACCACAATCCTTTGCACGTGGCCATCCAGCCAATTCTGGTGGATAACCAGGTGGTTCATTCATCAAATTTGTGCCTCTCCAGTTCAGAGACAAGGATGTCAATTTGCACAAGTCCAGGTAGACGACGTCAACTGCTCTGTCCCTATCCATCTGTTCAGTAGCCCCATCCTAGAATATGAATAACTGTAGATATCTGTTCAATACAATTTCTGGCACACCAAGCTTTCCTTCAGACAGGAAGTGGAACACTGAGAAAAGAGTATTCTGTTATAACTTGTGCTCATGGCACTACAAAATAATAATTATAAATGTAAAAATAGCAGGTCTCTTTCAGATTATGTTCTGTGTATCCTGTAAAATATTATTTACCAGGAAAACATGACAAGAAGGGGACATGAGATTTTGTCCACATGGCTACAACTACAGCTTTAAACAGGGATTTCATTTTTCTTTCTGTATATATTTTCTAGCCCTAGTAAAGGGTTGTCTTATGACACCATTCAGACCTAACAGGAAGAAATGTTCAATAGATACGAACAGAGATTTAGTGAAGTAATAAAAATGTAATAAGTAGCACTCCACGGGTGATAGAACATTGTGTAATCCTTAATTCCCAGAAGCATTGCTTCTGCTACAGAAAGTATTAATATTCTGTAGAACAAAACTGGAGCTACGTGATCCAAGGTGTCTTCATCAGACAATGTTCTTCAACGTGACTCCCAGAGGCAAATACTTTTTTGACGTGAGGGCCACCTATGAAGCCAAAGAAAATAGTATGCACCTTCAAATTTTTACATTCCTGGGTCTGAAGGTCCCTGTAGTATAAAAAAAAAAATCAAATGAAACAGTTGTATAAAGCTACAGGAGAAAATAACCTGGACTTTCAGGACAGGAATGACTGGTTGAAATTGAGACACTAAATATATGAGTGGAGATGGCTGCACTGGAAGAGGAAAGTTTTCTGCAAATTATCTTTGAATTACTGTGTTTCTAGTAAAATGGACATTTCTTGCAACTGGGGTATGCTCAGGACAAAAGCAGACAATGAATTAGAGAGATGAACTTGTTACAGACTTACAGCCAGTAATATTGATCTAGAATATTTAAACTCTTATTAAGATCAGATTGTCTCTAGGTATAGCAGCATGAAGGTCCATAAACAGCCATTAAAATGGAAGAAGCTGACAGTGGAAAAGCCAATGTGTATATGCCAAGTAGCAGATTAGAAAGAAGGAGAGCAAAACCCTGGAAAGCCGAAAGAAGATGACTGTGAGTACCAGCATTAAATCAGCAAAAGAAAATATCAGAGATTAAATTGGTCAAGAACAGAAACAGAGTAAGAACAAAAGCCAGATTTGTAGCAATCCAAAAAAAATATCCCTACACTGTGAAAGACGGGGAAAAACAGAACACAGCTTTACAACTCAACAGTGTGTGTTTTCTTGGAGCTATGGGTTTGCTCCTACTGTGTCATCAGGTGCCAACTTCATGTTTTTGTATTTTACATTAAATGAGATTTCCAATACCCACTGGTATTTTAATTATTTTTATAATAAAGAATAAACTAAATGAACTAAATAAATAATGCATTCCTGTGCTATGTTTGTCATGCTTAATTTATTTAAATCCTGAAACTCGGCTTTCTGATTTTTCATATCTGTCAGTTCATCCATCCATTTTTGCACTTTTCACTGCTATGATAGTTAAGCACCTAGCATAAATTGCAGAGAAAATTAATGTAAACCTGTTTTGAGGTGTGCCTAATTTTAGCCGATTTAACTTTTTGAATCCTTCACCTTACATTTATTAGTGGGACTATAAACTGCTTTCTCGGGTTCTCACTTTCACCATAATTTTGTACAATGACATCACTCAAGAAGTTACATATCTATAGGAGAAGATTCAGTTCTATTTGAAAAGATATGCTGGCTTTCTTGGATTCTTTTCTCTTATTTTTTTCATATTGTGAATAATCTGGTGTTTAAATTTATAAGATCTTTTACAGATTTGAAAATACTGTATGAAGAATATTTAGTAAGTATAAGCAAAATAGCCAACATAGCTGCTGAAAGAATGCAGATAATTTTTACTCTTGAATCTGAGTCTTGCCATTCAGTCTTTTGTATCTAGAACTTCTGACTATACTTGAAATTATTAGTTATTGAATATTTTCTGTAAAAATATACCTGTCATCCATAAAAGTGGTAAACCTGGGTTGGTTGAAGTATGAAGACGGGATAATCAACAGAGGCACAGTTAGCTCTGTTTTCCTTTTCCCCTTTGTAATATTATACCTCACTCCCAGTGACTCATTAGCTACAGGTTATCAGCTTCCCCTTCTTTCCACATCTCTCATCTTAAGACATTGCTATTCTAGCCACTGCTTGTACAAAAAGTGACCTAGCTGCACAGAGTGCACTGTACAACAGAGCTCAGGAAAAAATGAAGAGGAAAACCTCATACATAAATCCCACAGCAAACTGGTAAAGGAAGTTTGCTGCCTGAAAGGCTCAGGTGGACCCAGATCAGGGATAGGTCTAAGGTAAAAAGCTGAAGCAGTCCAACAACTTTTGTATTGCCACAATGCCAGTTAGCAATCACATCATTAGTGTCAATCAGAAGCTGTGCTTTGTCATTATTGTTATTAGGAGTGCACATCTGGAAGCTAAAGGAGACCAAGAGACTATAGCAAAATGAAAGTCAACTGTATGCTGTTTAGGTCCAATATCTGAAGAAAGCTGGCAAGAGTTTGCAATGTAGAAAGGTTTTTCCAGAAAAATTATTTCCCTTTTTTCTTCTTGCTCCATACTAGGCTGTGCCATCCATTAATTACAGATCCCTATAGCAGGAATGCATTCACTGTCAGTGAGGGAGACATGACTGCCTCTACATATTTGCTCTGAGAGAAAGATAAGTAATTGTTTACTGCTTGACGCACAGCTCCATAACTCAGACATGTACTGACAGAGGTCTTGTTCCTCATTACCATTCCCTCCATCTGTATGTTCTTCCAGTAACAGTCTGATCCTTAAGTAACAGCTAAAGAAGTAATTTAGCAATCAATCAGTCATATTGCAAATATAATTTTGGGAAATGATGCATTTCAAGACATTTTTGAATGATATTTTTTATTTGTGGAACAAAATTAGACTCTGATTTACTACTGGCACACTAAATCCTTTCCTATTACTCCTTCCATCTATATAGGCTTTTATTATTGTTTTGTATGGACCACATGAGACTGAATTCTAAAATTTATGAATGCCATATTTATAGTACACGTCAGTGAACAAGCATCGGGAAACATCAGTTTTATAGGGGAATTAAATAAGATTGTTATAGCAAAATTTATTGTTTAATCCATGAAATCTCCATAGACTGCAAAGGTTAGACCACCAAGTAATAAAGATAGAACATCACAATCATCAGCTCAATAAGCAGTATAACATGGCTATAAAGCAAAAATGGACAGAAAGTGACAGAAATATACAGGTATGCCTAATATAATTTCCAGTTCTATTAATTTTGTCTATGAATCTGGAATACAATTACTGAATTGCAGGCTGTCGGAAGTAGATTTTAAAGTTTCCTTCCTTCCTCTCTCCCTTTCCTTTTCATATTCAGAGACCTAATTTGACAACACACTCTTAATCTATATTGTCTTTTCAAAACAGAAGGGGTGGATTCTGTAGACTGTGGAAACAAGAGCCACTCTGATCAAACATGCAGAAAACAAAGACTCACAGCTTCCTCGCAAAATTTATTGTGCTACCAAATAGCCTGTGTATTATTCTTTATTCCCCAGAAGACTAGGGCTCTCTAACAGTATGTAAATAGATGTAAACTAGTGCTCAGACCACAAGGGCAATTGGCAGCAAGAAAACATATGGTAAGATTAAATACTGGCATGAAAATTCATGCCCTGGATTTTTAAAAACAGTCACCTGATAAGCCAGCAAACTTCAGTGCTGTTTAGTGTTGACCACTTTATTAATAATACACAGTGAGTTAAGTAGCTAAATAATAAATAAAGAAAATAGTGTCCTCTGGGGACATGCTTGCACTCCAGTTGCCTGTAGCTGCATTTACATCGTATTTTTGATTCACCCTGAAGACACTTTAAAGCCACATTCCCCAACCACAAATATTGCATAGCTGTTTGGGCACCCAATGGAGCATGGCAGCACCCCAGTTGGCATAGCAAGGCTTGCCAGCTCGAAAGCATCATGCTCTTAGAGGCACCTGTGAGGATACCTCATACACAATGTGGACAGTGCATGTTCATGGCCACCACCATCTCAAACACCTTAAACTTGCCCCCATGCCTGCCAAGCAGCATGCCCACTGCTAGGTGACTGCACCAAACTGGGTGGCCAACATGCCTGAGTGATACCTGACAACCTAGAGACTCCAGGATGGGTGTTAGAATAGACCAGGACTACAAAACACCTGCCTCAACAGCTAGGGATCTCCTGCAGGAAGCATCTCATGAACCACTGAGGACAGCCTTTAAACTCTTTTCCATGTGGACTTTGTATCAGTCCAAGTTTTCCAATTAACCAATCACTTCCCCAGTCTGCATTCAGATATCACAGCAACAAGCAGGCTAGTGACAGACAGAGGACCTGAACAGCCAGAGGCTGACTATTCCCTCTCAGTAATGTATCCCAAGGCTTCTCAGCACTGAGACACATCTAGCCTGAGACAGTCTCCCAGAATTGCAGCTTTGTTATGTTTCTCCCAAAATACTCATGAGTTGCAGAGATAAATTCAAATATTTCTCGTGGAGGTGTCCAGCATACACTGCCTTCATGTTCCAAAGAACATCAGGATTTATATTGTGTCTTAGACTGCATGTTATTGAACCTGCTTTTTGTGTGGAATATATATCTATGTTTACATTGACAGAACTGAGTATATTCCCAGTACAGATAGAAGACTGAAATCATTCATGAAATCCTGCATTCTGCAAAATGTAGGAAGGCTATGATGAAAAATAATTTAATATAATAAAATAACAGGTCTCTCAATTCCAAGGAGTATTAGTGATATCAGTATTACAAACATAAACCATGTCATTGCTAGGACTGTATCTTTTATCTGTAATGAAAAACTGTATTTCCTTTCTATTGTACCACCATAATGATTGTCACCCTTGCATGTTATGAGATAATATGGTAAATAATTAAAAAAGCACTAGATATTGTAATATTTCTTCTATAGTTACTGTCTGAAAAGGGTACAAGGTATATCTAGCTCTAGTCGAGTTCTGTCAAAGTAGTAAAAATGCCATTAGTGGAGGACAATTTAGAATTATAATTTAATTTTTAACTAATACAAAGAACAACTATTTGCCTCTTTCACCTTCCTTCCGGACTGCACAGCAGGGAAAATTTTTCTGCTATCATCTCAAGAACTGCTGCAGGAGCAAGTGCACCCTCAGGCCATGTGGCATGGCTGAGGAACCATGGAGAAGCTTTCATTTCTATGTCTCTTTACCTATGTTTAGTCACAGTCCCAGCCAGCACCCTGTATCACCTTATCATCACATGGGCCACTGGGAAATTAAAAAAGACAGAATTCAATCATAAACCAGCACAGCATAAGTGTGCTTATCTAATACTTTCTAATCCTAGGTTTATCCCAGCGTGTTAGTGGCTGATAGGTGATGTTTTTAGTCTGTTCAGAGATTCTGAGTTAGATGTTATTTGTGATTAGAAAATCTGCAAAACTGATGTATTTTGCCCTTATGCATTTTCCATTACAAAATATCAACAAGCAGTCTGTCATATATCATAATTTGTTATTAGAAAAATTGTCTTTTTGTAGAAAAATACAGAAAAGCAACTTACTTTATTATTAAAAAGGAAAATCTTTGTAATTTTGTCTTACATTTCCTATGTTTATAAAGTAAAATGTAAAAAATATTTAAAAAATACTGAACATATATAATATACTGATAATTTGTATGATCATGAGTTTAAACTGTCAGGTTAAACAGACCCAGGGACAAAAATTCAATATTGCTGGTCAACTTCAGCCTCGTTTTCCTCAATGCAAAAGCAAGGAGACATTTAATCATTACCATCAAGGGACAAATAAGCCTCACATCTGTCACTATAGTAAAAATCAAACAAATTTATTATAATATAATCATGACTTTTCATGCTGCTCTCCAGCTGATGTCACAGATAAGCTTAGAAGGAAAAGATGGATGGGTAGAGGAGAACAGAAATGGAGAAAAATCAGATTACAGAAAATCTAAGGGAGGAAATTACATAAAAATGACAGTTTCAACAGAGCTGGTTGAAAATTGCATCACAACTTTTTAAATGCATACACGTGCAAACCCTTCTGATTCTAAATGATATCTTATACAAAAAGCATTCACAGTTTTAATGTTACAGACATTGCAGGTTTTTGCAGGTTTTTAATGGAAAGAACAAAGCAGTTCTACATATTATTGAAAATTCCTTTGTTAAATTCGCCAAGCTATGACAAGATATGCTTCGCTTTCCTTCTATTCATTAACACAACTTAATACTTTCTCTAGAAATAAAATTTGTAGTTCACATATTTTTACAAAAAGATTTTCTTGAGATATATTTTACTGTGTCCAGCAATTTATTTCAGAAAAACAAAGGCACGACGTATTGTAGGACCAATATTGGGCAAAAGGGAGACAGCAAACAATATTCCGCAGGGTGTTGTTATCTGTTAGCTCATGACACAGTCTGTGACTCATGATGCAAATGTTGCTGATGAAAAAGGCTTCTAGTTTGT
Source organism: Coracopsis vasa (assembly GCA_026283785.1). NCBI lineage: Eukaryota > Metazoa > Chordata > Aves > Psittaciformes > Psittacidae > Coracopsis > Coracopsis vasa. The sequence continues at coordinate 822 of JANHGB010058734.1, read as the reverse complement.
TCAAATGAACTCTATTTGCTGCTTTAGATTGTTTTAAACTACTGTTTGCCCCAGGAGGTAAATACAAATCTCACCAGGAAATTTCTCCTTCCCCTGCCCTCTTCCTCCTGAGTTGTTATCCTTGCAGGACTTTTCTAGAAAGAAAAAAGAAAAGAGGAAATAGATTATTTAATTTAATAAATTCATTACTTATATTTCATTCATTGTACAGACCAGAATATCATATAACTGTACTGATCAGTGTACTTCATCAATTATTATTTCAGTCTTCTAAAAATAAACCACAAAATTGCACCGTACTATGAAAATCTAATTGTCTTCCAAGCAAAGTTTTAAATTAGGATATAAAAAATTCCTGGATACTCCAACACAAGTGACTGCTTCTGTTTCCCATCTTCTTGACAGCTCAGTCTCCCTGCTCTCTGGATGTTTTTGTATCTCCTTCATTTCCGTTAGTCGCTAACTATTTCTGAACATCTGATCTGATGTCAGACAGAAAGGGAACAGAATCTGGTAGGACTTGCTATCGAAAAACAAGGTCCATGTGAGAGGAAAGAGCATCAGAGCTGGCCAAAAGAAAGAAAACATTTGGATACAGCATGGTGAATGAGAGCAGTGATACATTCACTTGTGCCACTTGATGAAAAGTCTGCTCATAACTACAGTGATATGAGCTGGAGGATTGTATTTGGCACTGTTGCTGGGAGTACTCTCATTCAGCATATATTGTAATGGGTATTTGTAATGTCTAATTACATTGATGAGGTATGCACAGGAGGCACACACAAGCATGCACATAACACTGAAAAGGAAAATCTAGCT